>DF359987.1:38187-67804 GCA_000787875.1 Solanum virginianum | reverse complement strand
CTGTGGACATGTGGTGAGTGTGGGTCCTATCTGTTAGCTTCTGTATCGTATATATATGTTTGATATGTAAGGGTTAGCCACCTGTTTGAATATTCTAGATCTCTGTTATGTTTATTAGGAGGCAGGACCGCAGCGGTGACCTTGTCGGCCCGCGTTTATGCATATTTATGTTTGTGATTTGTCTGTTGGTTCGCTGGAGGCGGCAGGACCGCAGTGGTGACCTTGTCGGCCCGCGTTTATGTATATTTATGTTTGTGATTTGTCTGTTGGTTCGCTGGACTCTTCTCTTTTAGGTGGCTAGTCAATAAAACAGGGGAAACTCTGTCAAAATTTCTGTAAATTATAAGGTGGTTATAATCTGAGTTTGGTTTGGTAGTATTGTCTGGGTGCCCCTAACGGGTACCGATCATGGCCCATAGGTTGGGTTGTGACAATCTATTCATGCCTGATGATGAGAATGTTGAAGGTAATGTCCTTACCCTTGACTTAAATTGATTTGTCTATTCCTGAATTGATGTATCTATTCCTGAGTCTGAGTAGATATTGTTAAGATTAAGGAGCAGACGAGAGTTTGATTGATTGAGTGAGTGTTGATGTATCTATTCGTGAGTCTGAGTAAAGATTGTTGAGATTGATGAAGAGCCGATAGTTTGATTGATGGGGTATTGAGAAGAGTACTCCTGATTGTATTTTGTCTTGATATCTACCTTTACTCATCGTTCGAGAACGAAAGATTCCAAGGGGGAGATGATATAACACTCGATAAAATTACCAAAGTACCCTTATAAAAGAGATGTGTGCATAACGCATCTTTCTCAACACTGATGGAAAATTCGAGACCGAAAATATAATCAGCATGAAAAAATTATGTGAAAAAATGGTCTCTGTTGATTTTTAGAGCAACCAGATCAAGAGATAATTTTTTTATGCAAAAATGATTTTCAGTGAGAGTGCACGACAGGTGTACGACGAGCGCCTACCGCGGAGTTACATTTAGACTTGGTTCCAATATTTTCTCTGTTGCTAGAAAACTCGATTGGAGAATTTTTGATAAAAAATAAAACCCCAAAAAATTGGCCAAGTCTGTGTCACGAACCCCCTAAACCCGAGACGAACATTTTTTTTTCAGTTTTCGTGAGGGGTATTCCAGACCTTTCCTAACCCCTCCTTAACTTAAAAGACTATCTAAATGGATCATTTTGAGCAAAAAAAGGGTTTTAATCCCCATTCCTAAGCCTTTCTAAGTTCTTAACAAAGACTAGGGCTAAAGAGAAGAGAAGAGGAGAGATAATTAGAGAGGATTGAGAACCCAAATATGAGGTTGTATTCAAGTTTAACAAAGACTAGGGCTAAAGAGAAGAGAAGAGGAGAGATAATTAGAGAGGATTGAGAAGAGTTCCTACGAGATTGAGTACCAAAGCTTCATACTAGGTATGTAAGGCTAAACTAAAATATGGAATTATTCTTCCATGTGCCCCATTGATGGTAATAGAGGAGTTGAGATTCCCATGAGTCTATACACATGTTTTGTGAATATTTTCTTGAAAATTATATACATATTATATGTATTTTCATATGTTGATGATCATCATAAACTTGATTTCCTGAATTAAATACTTTTCATGAGTCATTGTATAATCCTATAAGTTATTTTGTGAAAGCATGCAGGAATAAACCTAGGGATGGAGTCTAGAGCCTTGACTTAAGTATGTTGATTGTAATTGTAATGTATATATAATGTTGAGTTAATAGTGCTTGATGATCCTACGAGTATTCATAATTGAATTCTAGAATTTTGTCTAATTGTCTTCCTCATAATAATTAATTTGAGTTCTTGAGCTATTAAATGAGAACTGGGTTGATGAGATGATTGAAATGATAGGCCGAAAGGCCCAATTGAGTTGAGTTACTGAGATGATGAGAGTCTTTATGAGACTAATTAAGATGATGAGAGCCTCTACGAGGCTAATAGAGATGATCGATTGAGATGAGAAGTCTTATGAGCATTGAGTCTTCGGAGGAGTATTGAGCACGAAAATGAGTAAAAGTAAATCCAATTACTCGCACTCATTAACTATGTCGCCAAGCGTAGGTGAGGATAGAACTATTACATTGAGGTTCCCTCTTGAGTTATAGTCGCTGATAGCAATAGAGGACTTGTTGAGGCTAGATCCCTATAGGATCCGATTCATTCTTTACTTGGCAAGTACAAAACGACTGTGGCAACATCAATGGGATTGTTGTATAATCACTAGCTCATAAGTGATTGTTGTCAAATAAGAGAAACTCCCAAATAGGTCCCACACTGATAGTACTCTGAGTTGAGTTAAGTTAAGTTAAGTTGATTGATGAGGTTTGATTTGTATTGATGGGTCATTTATCTGTTCTTTATTCTTACTTTAGATAGACATTTGATATTCTGATTGAGTATCTTTTGAGTTGATATTATTTTCATATTATTACTTGTATCTGTGTCATACAGCCATTTTACATACTCGTACATTCGTCGTACTGACGTCCCCTTTGGACTGCATCATTTTATGATGCAAAGACAGGTAATAGAGATCGTCAACAGGAGCATCGTTGAAGATCTATCACAGTCAGCTGAGTTGGTGAGCCTCCTTTACTTCGGAGGATCATTATTTTATTTTCATCTAGCTTTCTAGAGTTAGACTTGAGTTAGCTTTATTTTGTTTGAGGTAGCCATCGGTCTGTCATTGGCACCATTTGATAGTGATAGAGGCTTCATAGATTAGAGTTGAGTTATTGATGTTGAGATTTTGTTGAGCTAGTTTTTTTCATACTAGCCTATTTATTTGATATGATATTTGCAACTTAGACTGTCCACCTCTTACTATCATAGTCTTTCGCTGATTTTGTTAAGTTATGTTGAATGAATGAATATGATGAGGCCAAATAATTCGCTTGGGGACTAGCAATAGTGTCTGAGTGTCAGCCACGTCTAAGGTACCCTCCCGGGGCGTGACAAAATCTGTATAAAGCATGTTGTTGTGAATTAAAACTGATTTTTGTTCAATTTAGTGTTTAATAAGAGATTAAACGACATCTATATATTTTGAAAAATAGAAATAATTTAGATATAGATTTCACTTAATTCCATTGAGAAATGACCAAGATATAGCAATGTAAAGTTTTTACGAATTTTTTATATACAATCAGAGAAAAATAGAGATTGTACCTCAAAATACATGTCAAATCCCGAATTCGACTTCACCATAATGTTTCTTGAGAAAATCATAGTCACGTAGCCTTTTGAATCACTCAAATTAAATAAAAAATGAGCTTGGAATCGCAGTACGAAGTTGAAGGAAATATATAAATATTTCTCTGGAAACAAGCATGCATATATATAGTGGTACAACAGCCACATCTCTGCCGCGTGGCTCCCAAAAAGAAAATCTGAAGTGATCATTACACATTTTTGGTAAATCAATTCTAATGGTAATGATTGTCAGTAATGGTTGATGATTGTTATGATAATAATGGTTGATGGTGATGATTATAAATAATACCTAAGAATAATTGTGGTTGAAGATGATGGTCGTGGTAGTAAGCAATCACGACGATAGTTGATAATAATCCGTCAATGTTGTAGTGATGAATGAATAAAGTGACTGAACTGTCATATTTGTTGAAATATTCAAATAAACTTTTCAAAGCTAGTAATATTTTATTACAGATCTTTATCATTTCACATGTATTCAAACTGATTAAGTGGTTAAATATTTGGAAAAAAAAATACATTTAATATTTAAGATCTAATTAATTAATACTTAGACCTACCAAACAAATTAAAATCTGAATGATTAAGATTATGACTAAGACTTTCATTGAGTGCTAATACATGTGAGGTGATTTTGTACTTAGTTGGACAATCTATTTAAATACACAAATTTGTTTTTTAAACCAAAAAAATGTGCCATATCATCCTAAATGAAGAAAAAGTATTGAATTGGTATTTAGTGATTAAATTCTTTTCATTCATATCATGGTTGGATGGCCACTTCATTGGAAAGTAGCTAAGATTTCTTCAAAGTCAAGGAGATTTTGTCAAACCAATGCCTAGCTGGGGTATCCCCTGGAAATTGTTAATTTTCTATTTTTTATAATTAGTACAGCAACGCACGTTGAGAAATTTAATAGTTTGATGGAAGATTATTTTAGTTAGCAGCAATATCTTGATGATATTTATTAAAAGATGTTACACTTGTAAACATCCATTACTATTCATTGAATACCTCAAAACTAAAACAAATTAGAATTTGTACATGTTGCACATCAAATCTGACGTGACATGCCACATTATAATATGTCATTTACTGGCAGAGTTACAAATTTGACGAAGAGTATATATAACTCAAATATATGCATAAATTAACATATATCGAAAGGATAAAATATATGCATCTTATGGACCCAATCAGCTTAAGAAAATATTTAATTTTATATATCATATATTTTTCGATAAAGAATATGCACCAGACTATTCTTAGCTTAAGGTGGTTTCGCCCATGATGTCATTTAATACCCCATATGATATGTCAATTGGCTTGAACTTTTTAAAAATGAGGTAAATAAATTTTTTAATAAGAATAACAAAAGCAAGTTACATAAGTGACCTTCCAACTTCGTTATCTCCTTCAAACCTACCTACCAACTGCCCCAACTCCCATCTCAACACTCTTCCACTCCCTGCCATCCTCGAACTCCCGCTCCACACCCTATTCCTCCCCCAAAGTGTTTCGCTAAATCATATTTAAATATTTTTTGGATAATTTTTTTTATTTATGTATCAAATAAAAAAAAATTACTTATTTTATAAGAAAATGTAATTTAAAAAAAAAAAAGTACCAAACACACCCCAAGCTAATGCACATTTTTCATTCCTAATGACTTTTAGCCAGCTTAGCGCCAACTTTCTATTTTTTAATAATAAGATTCGATCATGCGTTCCTTAAACTTATCAAGATTTTAAAGCTGATTTTTTTCAATTATTAAAATTAAGCTGGAGTTAAATTAATATATTCATTAAGTTTACTATTATTACAAATGATTCTTTCCGGCTATGGATCACGAGAGAGAGAATATATTTTAATTAATGATGGTTGGAGCATGTAACAATATAAAAAGTCCTTTGTCATACACAAAATTATAGAAACCAACAACATATTTCATATCTTCCAGATTATCATTTCGTTTTTCTCAAAAACCAATCTTAAGAATTTCAATTAAATCTGGTAAGTGAAATTAATCACTCAATTATTTGTTACCCGCGAATTTTAACTATGCTTGTAATTACTCTACTTGATCAAACTAATTAATATTCGTTTTCTCCAGTACCACTCCAAGTTGCTATGGCAATAATATCTATTCCCAGCAGCACCACAATGTTTCCAATGCCTCAACAAATAGTGAGACAAAATAGAGAGGTAATTTCATGTATAATCCAACGTTACGAAAACTTCTAAGTAAATAATATGAAGAAATATTCTTCGATATAACATCGATCGATCTTCATTCTAATAAATGTACATTTTTGGTTGTGATCAGGTTGTTATAAAAGTTCACTTGATTATAGAATTTCGTTTATATTAGGCATTAACGCTGGGGCAGAAATTTGAGAAATATGAGAATGATGATAATGCTGAATTTGTAATCATCAAGGTAAATACTAGTTATTAACAAGTATCTAATTTTACTTTTTTGCTTAATTCTTACTATTTGTTTGCACATATATATAGGGAGCTGGTCGTACTTTTTCTGCTGGTGGGGACTTGCATATGTTCTATGATGGACGAAACACAAGTAACTAGCTAGTTCAAAAGATTTCTTTTTTTTTTAAAACATGTAATCCGTGTCAAGTCAAACTCACGAGCATACATATTTTCAGGGGATTCTTGCCTTGAAATTACTTATAGAATGTATTGGCTTTGCTACCATATTCATACTTACAAGAAACCACACATCGCTTTAGTCCATGGAATGTCAGTGGGAGGAGGTGCATCCTTGATGGTTCCGATGAAGTTTTCTGTCGTGACGGAGAAAACGGTATGCTCAGATTTATTTTATTTATAATTATAGATGTGTTAGGATCAAGCGCTTACTATTATGTCAAAAGCTATAGTTGATAGCAAATGACGACTTTATTTTTTAACCAAGTCCACCATGCAAGCGTCATGTTCGATCATGGCTCCGACACGGGCTCCCAGCCCGATGATGGAGCTTGCCATAGACAGAATGTTGGCATTACCCAACAAGACGATATGATTGTATAAACTAATTCTTGTGTGATCCAACTTTGCAGTTTTGTTCCACTCCTGAAACAAATATAGGGTTCCATCCAGACTGCGGCTTCTCATACATGCTTTCGCGTCTTCCAGGTCGACTTGGTAAGCGCTTAACAAGGACAATGTAAAAGAGAGACTGAATGAAGTATATGATGTTAACTACATTATGTGTATGTGTAGGGGAATACTTGGGATTAACAGGGGAAAAACTAAGGGGTAAAGAAGTGGTTGCTGCTGGACTAGCCACTCATTTTGTTCCTTCACAGGTAACGCTAGTTCCTTTTCATCAGAAATTTATCATACACTACCACCAATAAAGGATTTTTATAAGCAACACGACAAAGGCTTTAACAACTTTAGATGCAATCATGCAACGAATCAATTGGAGGGCAGTAACCTCCCTCAATGCCTTTTGAGCCTGAGCATGAGCCTGTTGCACAAGGTTTGCCTAGTACAGTTTACCTAATGTGCATAACTTGTAGAGTTCTCACCCGAAAGGTAGAAGTTGTAGAGACTACAAAATTTTTTCGAGTTCAGAAAAAAGGAATGACACTATATATGATAGAATATGCAATATCATTATTAGCTTTCAAATTTTGCAATGTTTGAAGACTGAATATAATTTTCTGCTTATACATTTATTTTTTTCAAATGACAGAAATTATTTCAGCTAGAGAAGCGTTTGCTGAGCATGAAAAGTGGTGATGAGGATAGTATTAGGACTGTCATCAATGAGTTTTCTTCCAAAGTTCACATAGATGAAAGAAGTATCTTGAACAAGTAATGTATCTGAATTATTATTAATTTTTTTAACTTCTGCTTTAAGATGAGATATTAAAAGTAACGTTTTATTTATTTATTTTTCAATTCACGTGTAGGTTGTCCATAATCAACGAGTGTTTCTCCAAGGATTCTGTGGAGGAAATTATTGAGTCATTTGTAAGAATTAATATGCTACTCCTTTGTTCTAATTTATTTATTACTTGCTACTTTTAAAAAGCAAAATGTAGGATGCATAAGGAAATACTAATGTTATTTCATACTATGTTAAAGGAAATTATAAATTAACTTAACTTACAACAACAACATACCCACTGGAATCCCACAAGTGGGGTCTGAGAAAGGTAAAATATACGCAGAACTTAATTACCACTATCTCATAGAGATAGAGAAGCTGTTTCCGGGAAGCCTCGTCTCAAGAATCAAGCCTCATAAGCAGAAAATACTACATATGGAAAAAAAAAAACAGAAAGAGGAAGAATGACGAATAATGAAAAAGCAAATGATAGCATGTAAATACGAAAAAAATAACAGTAAAAAGTAACAAAAAGAAGTAACAAATATAAGATGGATAATGGCAACACCGGATAAAATCGACTACTCCTACTAACCTACTATATCACAAGGCCAGACATCATTCTACCCTTACTAATCTATTGGTCTATTAACCTAATACGCGACCTTCACTCCTTTCTGTCTAAGAACATGTCCTCGGTGAGATGAAGTTTCGTCATATCTTGTCTGATCACCTTCCCACAATACTTCTTTGGTCTACCTCTACCCCTCCGAGTAACCCGTAACTCCATCATGTTTTTTAATACATAAACAAAAGGTAAATTACATGACATTTAGAATTATGTTTCTAATTACATATTGGCATATAAAATGAAAGATGTAATATTAGGCTAGACAAATGATGAATATGGTTCATAGCATAACTTTTTGTCTAAACTTTTCAGGAAGCTGAGGCAAGTAAAAAAGGAAATGATTGGATTATGCCAGTGCTTACAAGCCTAAAGAAAGCGTCTCCAACGGCACTAAAAATAACATTGAGATCGGTAATAAGTCCTTTATTATGTGTATTAAACAAGAAAAAGAACAACAACAAAATTATTTTATGGACAAAAAGAGAAAGACACTTACCCTTTTTTTTTCCTAAATTATATTTAGATACGAGAAGGAAGGACACAAACCATATCTGAATGTTTGAGGAGAGAATTCAGGATTTCAATGAACATACAACGAACCATAATATCTGGTGATTTCTATGAGGTAAAATTTTCAAATTAATTTAAGTACGCTTAATTTGCTATTTTTATTTTAAGTCTAAAGAAAATGTATTGATTTATTTATAAAGGGCATAAGGGCTCGCATAATTGACAAGGATAAGTCTCCAAAGGTATGCACTTTTAATTTCTTTCTTTGGATTAATTTCATAATTTTTCTCCAATGTTGAATAATGATAATTTGTTTATTAAAATATTACTGATAATTTTTATTATTTTTTTAAATTTATAGTGGAACCCTTCAACTCTTGACAAAGTACACGATGAACAACTCGAGTTGATATTTAAGCCATTTGAACATGACTTGGAACTTCAAATTCCAAAAGAAGATGAATGCAGGTTTAAATGAAGTCTTTATACAAAAATAGATTTTGCAATATTATTGAAGAAGTTTGCTAATCAGTCTTTAATCTTGCATTTGATCTATATACAACAGGTGGAGAGGAAAATATGAAAATTCGAGATACTGTCGTCCCAACAAAGTGAACATTCAAAAGGTGTCCCCATCAGCATTTCTTGAAAATGTCCTAGTGTAATTTATTTTTTGTTATTAGCAACATACAACCAAGTATATATTTATTTGCTTCCAAATGTACACGCAAGTGTACATAATCGTCAAGTAATACAGTGATTTGAAGAAGTCAGATGTAGCGATTCCACATGAATTTAATTTTATGATTGTCAAATTCTACTATTATCGATCAATTAATAATGACGCAAGTGTTTTCAACACAAGTCTATATATTCTAAGTTGTAACAATTATAGTAGTTAAGCAATAGAGCAATTAAGTGAACAATCACATGAGTATGTTGTAGCACAATGATATATAATCTAAGTTGTAACAAGTGAAGTCAATATTCATGCGACTAACCATAACCCATCAACAAGGGTGTTTATCCTCTCATATTCATAGCAACCTTTAAAGGGTAGTTATTGTGCCTGAGAAAGATGAAAAGAATTAAAAATCAAAAGATTCCATGGTTCAAAAACCTTGTAATAATGTCCCACCGTCTCAAAAACGTCCTAGGGGTATATTTATAATGGTGGAAAAAACTTAAGAAGAATTGTCCCCAATCAAAATCGTACTATCTTAAAAGTAGACATCAGACCAGCTTTCACCTTGATGTGTTGACCATCGCCATGAATTTCACCGTGTTGGGCACCACTGAGCACAAGCTCTACGGCTTAGCCAAATTTTGTCCCAGACCATCGCAGTGAATCGTACCACTCTGGGCATCATATTATGGTGAAATCTTCTTGATCAGGGACTTGGAGGGTTTCTTGACCTCTTCATCAGTGTAATTCAAATCAAATGAAATTGAAGAAATGTACTTACTTGGCAACATTTGAAGACGGAGCAGAGAAGAAATTGATCATTAGTGAGAAGGCATGTAGCGGCATGCCGAGCAATATGGCCCGCGACGCGGCATGCCAAATTTGATTTTTTCTATTTATTTATTTTTTGGGAGTGTGTGGGGGAGGGGGGAATATTTGAAATTTTTTTGAGCACTTATGCTAGCCCATAAGCATGATTTTTAACTTATTTATGGTTCATAAATTGAACTCGGGAGAGAATTTGAATGTGTAATAAGAAGAGAGTAGAGCTTGCTTGTGAACCTCATGGAGAAAGAGGAACTATTAACTAACGTGGATAAAAAAATATACATGTTAGCTTGCTTAGTTGATATAGATGGCATAGGAAAAATTGCTTCAATGAATATTTTAAGATGCAAAATTACAAAATATGTCAATACCTTCAAATATTTACACTCTTTAGTTTTTATTTAAAGTTATGTCATTATGTATTTTGTTTCTTTTTTATATATTAAGTACAAAGACAAATTTTTAATGCAAAGATGTCATATTTTGTATGAAAAGTTATATATTTTGTGTTTTTTTTTGTTTGAAATAAAAGTAATTAATGGCTAGAATGACATATGTCAGAGAATAAATTTTTTTAATGGTTTATTTTCTTCACTTTTGTATGTACTTATGACATATTTTGTTTTAAAAGTTATCTATTCTTTTTTTTTTATTATTTTTTTTTGGTTGGAAACAAGACTAATAAATGGTAGAATGACATATGTCAGAGAACTTATCTTTTTGTGGTTTATTTTCTTCCATTTTCTATGTACTAACTTACATTAAATCTTATATAAAAAAAATTAAGACTTTTGATCCGGTGGCGTGTACTTTTAAACAAACAAAAGGTAAATGATTATCTTAGAATAAAAAGACATTACTTTACTTTTTATGTTCCCAAAGTCTGCTCAATATATTGATCTTTTCATTTACTTTGGTTAAAAAGATTTTGAGTTTTCCATTAATTGAAGAAAGACCTTCCGTCTTCCTTCTTCATCTTTTTACTCTTCATCTATGAAATATAATTTTAGTTTCAATTCTCTGTCTATTCATCCATCTCCTGTACTTTTCTGTGTTTTTCTTTTGTTCGCAATTGGTGCTTCTTCTCCGACATGACAATATTTGGAGAGAAAATCCCTGTTAGAAAAAGTCCTTGTTTAAATGTAGACACTATAGATTTGGCTGGCACACACATGGCATGCTCAAGACCTAGGGAATTTGGGTTAGGAATTCAGCCTAGGGAATTCGAAGGCTGGTCAGACTAGGCAGAATATGGGTTCAGTCTAGGAGTCGGTCTAAAGATTGAGTCAAGGATTCAATCTTGAAATGGAGGCATTGAGTCTCACAGTTTTGTATTCCTTTTGTACATCTATGAAGAGATAATAAAAGGTTGGGCATTTGCCTGTAACTCTTGTGTTCCATTCAAGTGTGCGTGTGTGGTGCGAAGGCTAAGATTATTCTGCTGTGCAAGAGTTTGAGTGATGCTAGAATGAATCTAAGTGTAACAAGTGTGTGCGTACTTTTGAAGTGTGGGAAAAGTACGTACAAGAGGCTGAAGTTGGCGTGTAGGCCGACTGCCGCGCAGTGGTGAGGACGCCAAAAAAGGTTCGAAAAATCTGGCACACCCATGGAATGCTCAAGACCAAAATTTAATCTTGATTTATTTACTCCATCTCCAATACAGGATAACCCTCTAAATGGTAGCAACCCTAGCGTCATTGTTATAGAGTCCTCGAAAGAAAAAGAAATTCGTAGAAGGTGCGCCAATATCCTTGAAGGGGAAAGGAAAAGAGAATGTTGATTTACCCAAGGATTCTCTATCACCAATGCAAGACAAGCTTCAAGATGAACATAGCCTTAACGTCATTATTATTGAGTCCTCGAAAAAAAATTCGGAGAGGGTGATTCGAAATTATTGAAGAGAAAAGAAAAGGAGAAAGTTGATTTACCAAGGACAGTGATTTCAAAGACGAATTACCAATTATGAAAAGATATCATTTGAATCCAATTCCGCAAATGTGAAAGATAAGGTACCGCATTATCTTTTTGTTGAAATTTATATTTTGATACATAACTTTAGATTTGTTTTTAAAAAACACACATAATTATCTTTTTTTCGTAGTCTCGGGGTGTTCCATCTTCTAGAGTTGATGATGACCAAGGAACGAAGCCTAAGAAGGCGAGGAAGAAAAATGTGAATAAAAGTTCAAAAGTGTGTAATTCTCCTTTTTCGTTTTTTTAGTTTTTTAGTTTTTCTTTTATATTGACAAACAATATTTTTTTTATATTTCAGTGTTATGTTGATTTTGGGTATTTGAATTTATGGATATGTTTGATATGTTGGTGATGTAGTACAATTTATAGATGTTATATGTCATTTGAAAATTGATATATAGATTTGCTTGTTTTATTTTTGGTTAAATTTATGTTAGGTTTTGTGTTTGCAATTGGTGATATGATTGGTTGAATATGGACAATAATTTTGTTTTTTGATTTTTATTTGGGTTAAATTATGTTAGCAAGTTGGCCGTTAAGTAGTTTTATTGTTGATTACCAAATTTTTGATTGATTTGCATGCCTTTCAATCTTTAAAGTAGTAATTATTGTTTATATAGGTCATATAAATCATTGGTTATTGGGTTTGAAGTTTGTGGATTTTTTTTTTCTTTTGGGTTATCTGATGGTATTAAGTTTGTCATGATGAAGTTAGTTGTAGTATAATGACACTGTTGGTTAACTCCTAGTCATTGTCTTTGAATGACATGCTTTTAACCTTCAAAATTATTTTCTGTTGGTTGGAAATTCAGAACAAACTCTTTGTTTTTGTTGTTTGGTGGTTTGTTTGTTACTTTTGCCATGTTGCATAATTGTATCCATTTTTTGCTCACTTAATTTTTTGGAGTTTTTTGCTGGATGAATTCGGGTATTGGCGATATTTATGATTTTTTTTTGCAAGGGAAATGACATTTTGACTATTGGCAGCATGTGTTTTTTTTTGGCAAGGGGAAATGACATTTTGACTGTTGGCAGCATGTGTTTTTTTTTTTGGGGGGTATTGCTATTTTGATTGAACTTTGCTATTTTTTTTTTGTGATTTTTTTTGTCTTGATATTTAGCTATTTTTTGTTTTTGTATACAGATGGTTGAATTTATTTGTTATATTTATTTTATAGTAATTGCGGCCTATACACTTGTGTTTTTTTCGAATACCATTCTCAAGGCCAGTTAGATATTCTGGCTTGTTTCATAGATCCCTATCTCTTCCGGTTGATGTATGGCGCATTATTTTGGGAGTATGGAAGTCAAAAGATAGAGGATGAAGTTGTTAGCGAAAGCGAAGTCGCGGGGAATGTGCTTATTCGATTTGGGGCTCCCAAAGTTGATAGGAAATATATTTAGTCAGTGACAGCATAGGTCCTTGGAAGTTAGTCCCTAGAAGGAAGAAGTAGACACTTTTCATATTTCTACTTTTCAGTAACTTATGTAAATATTGACATTTTATATATTTTTGTTAAGATATTTTGGATCTTTCGTTAAATTTATGGATGTATCATTCTTTATTGTTAACACTCATACAGTTTAAAGTCATTTGGATTATTGATGGTTGTATTTTTTGGTATGTTATTATTTTTTATGGCAACACAATGGGTTATGTGAGTGTATTATTTTTTTTTTAAAACCAACACTATTGTAATGATCCGATTGGAGGTGGGGGATTGTGATTGTATTTTTTATTATCATTTTGTGGCTGAAATTTTTTATTATTATTATTTTAATGGTTATGCAGGTTCCACAATGCTAGTGCATTCTTTACTTTAATGTTTTGTTTGTGCTAGTGCATTTGCTCTTTCCATTAGTATTTTTTCAATATTATTATTATGCAGCACTTGCAACTTTTCATTGCAACCAAGAGGCGTATCTAGCCTCTATTTAAAGAGCAGAGCATGCTGTTCTTTGAGGGCAGAGAAAACGTGAGAGAAATACGGACAAAGAGAGATAAGGAAAAAAGAATAAGAAATATTTATTTTCAATATCTAGGTAGAGCATAGAAAGAGGAAAATTCGTGACCAACAGCTACATAAATAATATTTGTGCGATCGCGGCATTGAGGTAGATTTGCCTATCCTTCTTTGAGATTGAAATTGAGTTACTGAATATTCGTATGCTATAATTTATGGAATGAGACCGTGTTATACATTGAAAATTTTTCTTATAATATCCGTGTGAAAAACTTTAATTATGTATATGGTTATTTATTTATTTATTTATTTATTATTTCTTTTTGAAAGAAGCAGAAAATAGAAACTTAAAAGGATAAAATGGACTTGCCAAATAACTTTGAATACTACTCAACGAAAGAACTGAGGAGGAGAATTGAGCTACATACTGATATGAGAAATTAAGTGTGGTTTGAACAACTAAAGAACACTGTACGCGTGCCTTCATAATAATAACTAAAGTTCATTGAACATGCTGCAAGACTTATAATATTGCAGTGGTCGTTCGTTTGTTGTTGATTTAGAATTAATTAATAAATTATTCATTTTAATCCATTAAGCTGCCTGCATGAATTTTCTTCTATAATCTTTTACTTTTAATTCATTTTAGCTCCAAATTTCTTCATTTTTATGTCAAATTAATTCTACAAGTTAATCGCACTATCTAGTACAACTCACAAAATTTATACTTGAACATGATAAATAAAAGTATTAATTATGAGACAAATGATGACCGAAAATATGTACTTTTGGCATAATATTGAGAATCATGATTAGATCGAGAAATTATGATTTTTAACACGTGACGGAGAATGTTGAAGGGAACAATATCCCAGAATGTATAAAAGAGGGTGAATATAAAATTGCTAACTTGGAGAGCTTTGATAATTATTGTACTTATTAAGAGAAATATTGCTTTTATAATTGTGCCTTGATTGCATGCATCCTCATACCATATGTCATGATATTTTGGGAAGTTGTAAATGGTGACTCGTATCATGAGTCCTTGACCATGCTCACTTAGGTGGCAAGGTAGATGATACATTATGATTCGTATCATGAGTCCTTGACCATGCTCACTTAGATGGCAAGGTAGTTGATACGTTGTGATTAGTGTCATGAGTCCTTGACCACGCTCACTTAGGTGACAAGGTAGTTGATATAGGGAGATTAATATCATGAGTTTTTGACCACGAGTCAGGTGGCAAGGTAGTTGATATATTGAGATTATATACGACTGGCTGTGCAACAGTCTTGATTTCACACTGCATTGCATCACATATCATACCATTGCATACTTATGGCTATTTTTAATTGTCTTGATTAGTATTATATGTTTACTTTATTCACGTCGTTTAATAAAAATTGGTGGTATCGATGCTGGACTGATTTTTCTAATGTAGGTGAAATCATTCTTAAGATATTTCATAGTTTATTCAATTTCTTATTCCCAGTCGGTTAAACCTACTGGGTACATATTATGTGTACTCACCCCTACTTCTTTCTGCCCCGTAGATTTTCGTCAAGATTTCCCATGCGGTAGTTGATTTTCTCGCGTAATCGGGTCACGCTAGATCTAATGGTGAGACTCAAGAGCTTCGAGTTCTATTAGATTCTATGCTAGTTGTGTGGTCTTTATTTCTATTCGAAGACTGTAATGTACTTATTCATTCATATATGTACTAGTTGTTCTCTATACTCGTGACACCAGGTTTTGGGATATGATTTTATCTATTGAGTTTTTTTATTTTAAATGTATTTTATCTTTGTGTTTGGAAATTTATTTGGTTTCGTAGTCATGATCCTATTTTGGGTCGTGACAAGTTTGGTATCAGAGCTCTAGGTTCATCGGTCTCTTGAGTTAAAGAGCAGGGTGTCTAGTAGAGTCTCACGAATTTGTACGTAGATGTCCGTATCTATCTTCGAGAGGCTATAGGATGCTTGATTAGGAATTCTCTTTTCATTGATTCCTTTTGTGTGATTTTTTCATATTCAAGTTTTGTATGTCTCTAATCTATTCTTTTTGCGTAGATGCTGAGGATTAGAGTTAGCAATATCGAGGATGAGTCTTTACCTACTGTCCAAGCCTTAGTTAGAGGGTGAGGTAGGGGCCGAGGCAGAGGTTATGGCAGAGCTAGAGGTCGAGGCTGGGCTAGGGGAACATCACCGGCATGAGGTTCGGCTAGAGGGACTTCACCTGAACCAATTGTTGACCCAATTTATGAGTAGTAGGCTGAGGATCCTGTTGAGCCTTCTGCAACCTCAGAGGGTACACTAGTATTACTAGAGCTATTGACTTGATTGTTGGCAAGGTTAGAGGGTACCCCTACCACTTGTAATCTTCCAAGTACCGCAGTTCCTACTTATACCTGTTAGTCCTTCACAGCTAGCTAAGGGACCTAGTATGGGATTCCAGATCTAGAGTCCATTTTCCATGCCTTCTATTGCACCTCCAAGGTTTTCAGCCCCGCCAGTTTCTGCCAGTGCTGCTATGACCTTGTCTGAGCAGAAAAGCTTTGAAAGATTTATGAGATTGTCTCCTCCTAAATTTAATGGTATAGGTGGAGATTGGGCATATGACTTTCTGATGGAGTGTTAGGATACGCTGTTCAATTTGGGTATTCTGGAGGCCCATGGGGTAGCTTATACATCTTATAAGTTCACGGGCATGGCTAAAGAGTGGTGCTAGTCAGTCATGGCTCAAAGGCCTGTCGATGCTCTAGCAATGAGTTGGGATCAGTTTACTGAAATCTTCCTTGAGAGATTTGTACCCTACAGTCTTTGTGATAGGCGTCGGGATGAGTTTGACAAATTGGAGCAGGGTTCTATGACTGTGTCCCAATATGAAGCAAGATTCTATGAGCTATTCCGCTATGCTATGTCTAGTATTCCCACAAAGTTTGAGCGAATTTGCCGATTCGTAAAAGGTATCGCAAGCTATCTCCAAGAGGCTACTGCATCTCTTATATTATCTGGTGGTTCCTTTCGAGGCTACTGCATCTTTTGTGTTATCTGGTGGTTCCTTTCAAAGTATTATCAATCACACCATGATGATAAAAGGCATCAGGCAGGCACGACAGGGTGATAGTATAAGGTCCCGGCGTCAGGGTCAGTTTGAAGGTCATACACCTAAACAGAGAAATCCTCAAGGAAAGAGCGCTTAGGGTTACCAGGGAAGTCCGATTCATGCAACTATTTTGGGTGCATATAATACTAGTAGGCCCAGAGGTTGTTATGTATATGATGAGTTTAGTCATAAGGCCCAGGATTGCCCCAAGTGTGCTCCTGTTTCTTTTCCATCGAGGGCACAAACAACTCACTCTTCATCAACTCCAGTAACTAGAGGTGCTTCACAGAGTGTGAAGGGTGGTACTAGAGGTACCAGGGGTGGAGCTCGAGGTGGCAGTCGTGGTATAACATAGGCCAACGATGAACGTTAAGTATGTTATACCGTTCCATGTCGAACCAAGGCACAAAATATCTGATGCTGTGATCACAAGTATTGTTCTAGTTTGTCATCATTCAACTTCAGTATTGTTTGACCCTGGATCTACCTATTCATATGTATCAACGTATTTTGCTACTGATATTGATGGTTTGGGTGAGCCTCTCGATGTGCCTATTTTTGTTTCGACTTCGGTAGGTGAATCCTTAGTGGTGGATCAGGTATATCGAGATTGTATAGCAGTAATTTCAAGTAGGAAGACCCAGGCTAATTTGATCCTCCTAGATATGATAGGCTTTCATATTATTTTAGGAATGAATTGGTTGTATTCTTTTCATGCAATCCTTAATTGCTATGCTAAGACTGTGACTTTAGCATGTCCTGGGTTACCTAAGTTAGTATGGTCAGGTGCTCCTAGCTCTTATCTTAAGGGGGTGATTTCTTATGTTTAGGTATATTTATGAGGAGTCAACTTCTTTAGAGATGGGTAGTAAGAGAGTTCATAGATGTGTTTCCTATCGACTTGACTGGTGTTTCCCCAGAATGTGATATCGACTTCACTATTGATATGGAATCAGGCACTAAGCCCAATTACATTTCCCCTTATCGGATAGCTCCTGCAGAGTTAAAGGAATTTAAGGAGCAATTAGAAGATCTGTTAAAGAAAAGGTTCATTCGGCCTAGTGTGTTGCCATGGGGTGCACCAGTGCTGTTTGTGAAAAAGAAGGATGGTACCATGAGAATGTGTATTGAATACCATCAATTGAACTAGGCCATCAATAATAAGTACCCCCTGCCATGTATTAATGACCTATTTGACCAATTACAAGGTGCTTTAGTATTCTCTAAGATTAATTTAAGGTCGAGGTATCATCAATTGAGGGTTCGGGAGTCAGACATCCCAAAGACTGCTTTTAGGACTCGGTATGAGCACTATGAGTTTGTAGTTATGTCATTTGGATTGACTAGTGCCCCCGCCGCTTTTATGGAGTTGATGAACCAATTATTTAAACCCTAGTTGTACTCATTTGTGATTGTGTTCATCAATCATATCCTAGTATACTCTATGAGTGAGGCACACCATAAATGTCAACTGCGGACTATGCTCCAAAGATTGTGTGAAGAGAAATTTTATGCTAAGTTCTGTAAGTGTGACTTTTGGTTGGAGTCTGTAATTTTCTAAGGTCATGTGGTGACTAAGAGGGCATTATGGTTGACCCAGTCAAGGTTGCAGCGACTCGTGATTGGGCGAGGCCCACTTCAGTAACTGAAATTCGTATTTTCTTGGACTAGCAGGCTATTACCATCAATTTGTTCAAGGATTCTCCTCTATTGCAGCCCCTATGAGCAGTCTTACTCAGAAGGATGTAACATTTTTATGGATTGATGAGTGCGAGGCAAACTTTTAAAAGCTTAAAAAGATATTGACATCTGCTCCCATCCTAGCCTTACTTGAAGATGGTGTGCCTTTCATCGTTTATTGTAACGCTTCTGGTGTAGGCCTAGGTGGAGTGTTGATGCAAAAGGGGAGGGTTATAGCCTATGCTTCAGGAAAACTAAAGGTTTATAAGATAAAATACCCTACCCATGATCTTGAGTTGGCTGTACTAGTATTTGTGTTGAAATTGTAGCCTTAAGTATATTTTCTCTCAATTTAATCTGATCATCATAGCCTTAAGAATATTTTCTCTCAGTCTAATTGAACATGAGATAGCGTAGGTGGTTGGAGATTCTAATAGACTATGATATCTCTATCCTTTATCACCCTGGCAAGGCTAGCTTAGTGAAACAACCCAAAAGGTGCTTAAGAACGTGCCTCAAAAGTGCCTGGAATCTTGTTTTCCATATGTCTAAAAATTCTTTTGTTATTTCAAAAATTCAACTTCATATTCTTGTCCAGGGGGTCCAAATTAGGATAAAAAGGGTCTAACCTCAAATTTAAAGCAAATGAATCGAATTATGAAATTTCGCTTGGTGCAATTTCCAGTGAGGGTTCGCAACCTCTCCGTGATGCGGAGAGGTGTATTTCCTGCACGGTTTTTCCTAGTCTATCCCTATTTTTCTAAGGTGTTGGGCCTAAGTTTTCCTTAGAGGTGCTTCACAGAGTGTGAAGGGTGGTACTAGAGGTACCAGGGGTGGATTATCGCATGATTTAAAGTTGATTTTACATGTAGGTCTTGTATATTGAGAAGTTTACTGCATAGTGATTTTTTAGTTCATGAAAGTGTGGTTGTTTTAGCATATTTTGATCTCTAAATCTTGGATCTAATGTTGGATTTGATGAGGGGTTTTGATGTGAATATCTTTGGGGGTGTTATAAGGTGTTGATTGATGGTTTTACAATAGATTTTCTTGCATGATTTCATCTCTAAATTGCATGGCCTTTTACCCTCATTTCTCACCCTCAAAGTGTTTGGTAAAATGTTTGGATATGGTTTCTTGAGGCAATAAAGCTCCAAAGCATGAGATATGATATGAATAATATTATGATAATGAAATGAGCTTATGTATACAATTATTCCTATATGAAGTGTTGCACTAAAGCATATGATAAATCCTATATAATGTATTGCATTAGACCATACCCGATCTGGGGGAACAAGAGCCCGGGTAACCATGTTGAGGGTTTATACTCATCAACCATGCGAGGGGTTTATACTTCGTCACCGTGTTGGTAAGGTGTGATTACCATCAATCATGTGAGGGGTTTAGACCACACAACCACCAAGGGGTTTATACCTTGAATAACTAGCTTGATCTCTTTTTCACATATGATATCCTATATAAGCATGAGTTACTTAAGCATATTTTACTTAAGCAATGATCATACATTGCATATTGTATATTATGTCTATTGCTTAATATCGTGCATTTTGATTATGATGCCTACTTATTGTTGCAATACATCCCGCATACTTAGTATATTCCGACGTACTAACGTATACTCTTGCCTAGATGATATCACCATGTAGGAATCAGTGCCCAAGTTGATCATCCTCCTCCTTCACGTGGCTAGATCGATTCTACTCAAAGCTAGTTGGTGAGTCCTCCACTTCGGGGACTTTAGTCTATGTTGCTATAATCTATGTATTGATACACTTTCTTATGTTTTACTTTGAACATAAGGGTGAGCCCGGTTACTTTGTCTTGGCACATGCTCTATCAATGTATTTAGAGGTGTTTGTTGGACAAGTTATGTATCTATGTTTGTTTGACTCTTGTCTCTCGATTATGAGGTTTATGCAAGTGTTCCCTTAGCCCCATTGCCCCTATCCTTACTCTATATGTCTTTTATATGCTTCCGTGACTAAGGATGTGTAATGACAAGTTAAGAGGCTTATTTGGGATTCCTTTGGGATATCTATTTGCCTTGTCATGTCTAGGCCCTAGATTTAGGTCGTGACAAATTTGATATCAGAGCACTAGGTTGATAGATCCACGGAGTCCAACACACCGCATCGATTAGAGTCTTATTCATGGTTGTGAAGTGCGCCATGACTATGAGTAGGAGGCTATGAGGCATTTTTGGAAATGTTTCCCTCTTCGTGTTCTATGTCATGCTATAGAGTTGTAGTGAGTTTTTCCCCTAACAATTCTTCTTTGCTATGCTAGATCATGCCAAACACTAGAAAACGACGTGCCTAAACTCCCAAGGAGTAACCTACTAATGGTGAACTCCGGGATGCCCTTACTATTCTTGCTCAAGTGGTGGCCAACCAAGTCTAACAAGGGGTCCAAGCCCTCCCGGGAGCTAGGGTAAGAGACTTCATGAGGATAAATCCTTCGATTTTCCATGGGTCAAAGGTGGATAAAGATCTACAAGAGTTCATTGATGAGGTCTACAAGATCTTGAATATCATGGGTGTTGGGCCAAAATGAAAAGGCGGAGTTGGCAGCATACCAACTCAAAGGGGTAGCCCAAATTTGGTATGAGCAATGGAAGGGTGAGAAGGGGGTTGGTAATGTGGTACTTTGGGAGGAGTTCAAATTGCCCATCCTTAATCGATTTTTCCCTATTGAGCTTAGGGAGGCAAAGTTGATGGAGTTTATGAACTTGAAATAAGGTGTTATAAGCTTGAGGGATTATGCCCTCAAGTTCAACCAACTTTCTAACTATGCTTCTCATTTGGTGACTGATCCTAGATCTAGGATGAATAAGTTCATGATGGGGGTCTTCGACTTGGTAAGTGAAGAATGCGAGTCTGTCATGCTAATCAGTGATATGGACTTGTCTTGGTTAATGACCTATGCCGAGCAAATGGAGGAGGAGAAATTGAGGAAAAGAAGGGGGAATGAGGCCAAAAGGGCCTAATTTGAGGGTAAATTCCAAAAGGGTGCTAAATTTCGTCAAGGCTAAGGGCTTCCTCATGCTACTAATAGGGGGTTTGCCAATGACTTCCATAGGTCTCAAGGTGTAGGTGGGATGGCTCCTATTGATGTGTGTCCTAGATGTGGGAAGGGTCACAATGACCCATGTTTGAAAGGTTCTAATACATGCTATGAATAAGAGGAGCTTGGTCAGAAAAAGTTAGATTGTCCAAGAAATCGTTGCAAGGTCTGAGGGGCTAATGCGGTCCCATTGCGGAAAGGTGGTTCTCAAGGTGGTGCCCCAAGGCACAATTGATTTTATGCTCTACATAAAAGGCAAGGGGTTGGTGAGGTTCCCGATGTTGTTATCGGTATGTTGAAAATCTTTGATCTTGATGTATATGCTTTGATTGATCCAGGTGCCACCGTTTCCTTTGTTACCCCTTTTGTTGCTAAAAAGTTTCATTTTGTCCTCGAGTTGTTGCTTGAGTCATATGAAGTGTCTACTCATATTGGTGTCTTAATTATTGCGAGGAAAGTGTATAGAAATTGTCCTATTACATTTTGCATAAGTTATTGCCTTGTGATCTTGTTGAGTTAGACATGGTAGACTTTGATGTCATTCTTGGGATGGATTGATTGCATGCCTACTATGCTTCTATTGATTGCAGAACTCGTAGGGTCAAGTTTCAATTCCCAAATGAACCCGTCCTTGAGTAGGAAAGTCAAGATGTGGTGATCAAGGGTAGATTTATTTCATGCATTAAAGCCCATAAGTTGATTTCTAAGGGGTGTTTGTATCATCTTGTGAGGGTTAAGGATGTGGAGTCCAAAGTCTATTAAATTGAGTCAGTTTCGGTTGTAAGTGAGTTTCTTGATGTCTTCCCTAATGACCTTCCCGTTGTCCCTCCTGAAAGAGAGATAGATTTTGCATAGATCTTCTTCCCGACACTCAACCTATCTCCATTCCCCCTTACCGTATGGCCCCGATAGAGTTGAAAGAGTTAAAAGAACAATTGAAAGATTTGTTGGAAAAGAGATTTATTATACCGAGCCAATCACCTTGGGGTGCTCCAACGTTGTTTGTGAAAAAGAAGGATAGGTCACTTAGAATGTGCATTGATTACTGGCAACTCAGTAGGGTCACGATAAAGAATAGATATCCACTTCCGAGAAATGATGACTTGTTTGACCAATTGCATGGGGCAAACTTTTTCTCTAGGATTATTCTTCAGTCTGGGTACCATCAAGTAAGGGAGAGGGAGTGTGATATTCCCAAGATGGCCTTCTGGACTAGATATGGGCACTATGAATTATTGGTGATGTCCTTTGGGTTGACTAATGCACCAACCATCTTCATGGACCTAATGAATAGGGTCTTCAACCTACCTTGATTCCTTTGTTGTGGTCTTCATTGATGATATTTTGATCTATTCACATAGTAGGGAGAAGCTATGGGCCATTTGAGGGTTATTTTGGGAAGATTGAGGAAGGAGAGATTGTATGCTAAATATAACAAGTGTGAGTTTTGGTTGAAGGAGGTTGCATTCTTGGGTCATGTGGTGTCAGGGGATGGTATAAAGGTAGATCCTAAGAAGACCTATGTGATTAGGAATTGGCCTAGACCATTGTTCCAGTCAGATATTAGGAGTTTCTTGGGCCTTGCGGGTTACTATAGAAGAATTGTGGATGGGTTCTCCTCCATTTCTTCCCCTATGACAAAATTGACTCAAAAAAAGATTAAGTTTGAGTGGACTGATGAATGTGAGAAAAGCTTCAAAATATTGAAAGATGGACTTATGTCCGCTCCTATATTGTTATTATCGGATGAGCTTGAGGTGTTTCTTGTGTATTGTGATGCATCTAGAGTTGGGTTGGGTTGTGTACTAATGCAAAATGGTAAGGTCATAGTCTGTACTTCTAAGCAACTCAAAGTGCATGAAAAGAACTACCCTACCTATGATCTTGAATTAGCTGTCGTAGTGTTTGCATTAAAGATTTGGCATCATTATTTGTATAGGGTGCATGTTGATGTCTTCACCTCTGCCACGCGGAGAGGTGTAATTCCTGCACTGTTTTTTCTAGTACGTCCAGATTTTTCTAAGTGTTGAGCCTAAGTTTTCCCAAACATTTTTTTACCTATAATTAGGCAAAATTTACCCTCATATCCCCCAAAACATTTTCCAACACTCACTAAAACACTTAGCCTTATTATCACTCCCAAATTCAAGACCCAAAGCTAGGGAGGTGTATAGATTGGCTAGACTAGTGGTGAGGTTGGAAGATGTGGGTAATGGTGTGGTTGTTGTTGATGGTTCTAACTACATAAAAGGCAAGGGGTTGGTGAGGTTCCCGATGTTGTTATCGGTATGTTGAAAATCTTTGATCTTGATGTATATGCTTTGATTGATCCAGGTGCCACCGTTTCCTTTAGGTTGATGAGGTGATAGCAAAATAAGATCTAGACTCCTACTTGCTTAAATTGAAGGCCTTGGTGAAAGAGGGCAAAATAGAGGTTTTCTCCCAAGGGAGAGATGGGGCCCTTAGATTCCAAGGTAGGTTGTGTGTGCCATGTGTTGATGGTTTGAGGGAGAGAATTCTTGATGAGGCCTATAATTCCTCTTATTCTATCCACCCTGGTTCCACCAAAATGTTAGGGCTTGTGTTTTGGAGTTGAGGGGTAGTTGGGATGACCATCTTCCTTTGATTAAATTTGCATACGATAATAATTATCACTCTAGCATCGATATGGCTCCATTTGAGGCTCTTTATGGGAGACGATGTAGATCACTGGTCGGTTGGTTTGAGGTTGGAGAGGTGGCCTTGTTAGGACTGGATCTTATTATGGATACTCTTGAGAAGGTTAAGATGATTAGGGAAAGGTTAAGAACAACCTGAAGTCGATAAAAATCCTCTGCCGATGTAAGAAGAAGAGACGTAGAATTTTAAGTGGGTGATTGGTCTATTTTAGAGTTTCTCCAATGAAAGGTGTGGTCCATTTTGGTAAAATGGAGAAGTTGAGTCCAAGTTATGTTGGTCCTTACGAGGTGATAAAGAGGGTTGGCAAAGTAGCTTATGAGTTGAAGTTGCCGAGTGAAATGAATTTGGTTCATCTGGTATTCCGTGTTTCTATGTTGAGAAATGTGTTGGTGATGCTAATACCATTATGCCTCTTGATGTGGTTGGTGTTGTTGAGGATAACTTACCTTATGAGAAGGTTCCGGTTCAGATCTTGGATAGGCAAATAAAGAAATTGAGGAACAAGGAGGTGGAATCCATTAAGGTCCTTTGGAGGAACCAACAAGTCGAAAGTGCAACTTGGGAGGCCGAAGCGGACATGCAAAAATGGTATCCTTATCTTTTAGACTCCACTCAAGCCTAAGGTACTAATTCTAAGCCCCCTATGTGATATCAAGTCTTATGTGTCAGCCCCTATATCGTTCATGTGCATTCATGTTTAAGTTAGAAAATTATGATGATTTTATACCTATGTTGAGATTTTTAAAGTGATGTTTAAATATAATATTGCATCCATGTTGGGGGCTGATTTGTTCATGATTATTCTTGTCTTGGACATCTCTTCTATATTTGGGGATGGATGTTCCCAAGAGGGAGATATTGAAACGACCCAAAAAAGTGCCTAAAAACGTGCCTCGAAAGTGCCCAGAATCTTATTTTTCGTATATCTAAAAATCCGTTTGTTATTTCAAAAATCTGACTTCATATTCTTGTTTAGGGGGTCCAAATTACGGTGACCCTTTGAATTTAAAGTAAAGGAATCAAATTATGAAATTTCACTTGGTACAATTTCCAGTGAGTGTCCGCGATCTCTCTGCCACGCGGAGAGGTGTAATTCCTGCACTGTTTTTTCTAGTACGTCCAGATTTTTCTAAGTGTTGAGCCTAAGTTTTCCCAAACATTTTTTTACCTATAATTAGGCAAAATTTACCCTCATATCCCCCAAAACATTTTCCAACACTCACTAAAACACTTAGCCTTATTATCACTCCCAAATTCAAGACCCAAAACCCTCATCCAAAGCTAAGGATTCTCTTCAAGGTTCAAGCCTCCATCTTCAACCTTCACCAAGAACTTCTCCAAAGTCAAGGTATGTGGTGTTGAACCATTGGGTCCTTCCACCCATGGTGCCTAAGTCTTCTTTTTACTATTATTGCATGATTTAAAGTTGATTTTACATATGGGTCTTGTATATTGAGAAATTTACTACATAGAGATTTTAGTTCATGAAAGTATGGTTGTTTTAGCATGTTTTGAGCTCTAAATCTTAGATATAATGTTAGATTTGATGAGGGGTTTGTATGTGAATGTCTTGGGGGTGTTGCAAGGTGTTGATTGATGGTTTTACAACAAATTTTCTTGTATGATTTCATTTCTAAATTGTATGAGATTTTACCCTCACTTGACACCTTCAAAATGTTTAATAAAATGTCCGGATGTGGTTTCTTGAGGAAATAAAGGTCCAAAGAATGAGATATGATATGAATAATGTTATGATGATGAAATAAGCTTATGTATATGTGGGGGGACAAGAGCCCGGGTAACTATGTTGGGGGTTTATACTCATCAACCATGCGAGGGGTTTATACTTCGTCACCATGTTGGTAAGGTGTGATTACCATCAACCATATGAGGGGTTTATACCACACAACCACCAAGGGGTTTATACCTTGAACAACTAGCTTGGTCTCTTATTCACATACGATATCCTATATAAGCATGAGTTTGTCTTGGCCTCCACTCTATCAATGTATTTAGAGGTGTTTGTTGGACAAGTTATGTATCTATGTTATGAGCTTTGACTCTTGTCTCTCGATTATTTATGCAAGTGTCCCTTATCCCTAATGCCCCTATCCTTACTCTATATGTCTTTTATATGCTTTTATGACCAAGGATGTGTAATAACAAGTTAAGAGACTTGTTTTGGGTTCCTTTGGGATCCCAATTCGCCGTGTCACATCTAGGCCCTAGGCTTTGATCGTGACACATAGTAGCTGATGTTTTGAGCCGAAAGGCTTCTAGCATAGGTATTTTGGCATTTCTTAGGGCGAAGAAGAGGCCTTTAGC
This sequence comes from Solanum virginianum, assembly GCA_000787875.1. Taxonomy (NCBI): domain Eukaryota; kingdom Viridiplantae; phylum Streptophyta; class Magnoliopsida; order Solanales; family Solanaceae; genus Solanum; species Solanum virginianum. Next base: position 41,231 of record DF359987.1, on the reverse strand, counting down.
CTTGGACGTTCAGTCTTTGGCTAGACGGTTGGTCAGACTTGACATCTCCCGACCTCATAGTATGTTGGGTTTCATTGAAGCTAAGTCTACATTGATGTACCAGATTCGTGCTTACCAGTTTGAGGATAATAAATTATGTGTGATTCGGGACAAAGTGTTGAGAGGCGAAGCTATGTCACCCTCTCTAGATTTTGAGGGATTATTAAGGATTACTAGGCGCATTTGCGTACCTAAGGTAGGTGATTGGGTTCTTTTGATCTTGGAAGAAGCTCATTGTGCTAAGTATTCCATTTATCTAAGTGTGGCAAAAATGTTTCATGACCTTAAGCAACATTATTGGTGGTGTGTGATGAAAAGGGACATTGTAGATTTTGTGGCTAAGTGTCTGAATTGCCAGCAGGTTAAGGCTGAGCATCAAAAACCAGGAGGTCCAATGCAGAGGATGCCTATTCCCGAGTAGGGAGCATATTACTATGGACTTTGTGACTGGATTACCGGTGACATTGGGTAAGTTTGACTTAGTTTGGACGATTGTATATAGGTTGACCAAATCAACTAACTTCATCCTGGTGAAGACTAGCCACAGTGTGGAACAATTAGCTAAAATCTATATACGTGAGATTGTTAGATTATATGAGGTCCTATCTTTATTGTATCAGATTGAGTTTCGGTGTTCACTGCTCACTTTTGGAAGGTGTTACAGCATGGTTTAAGTACACAATTAGACATGAGCTCTGCATTTCATCCCAAGACAGATGGCCAGTCTGAGCGGACTATACAAGTATTGGAGGATATGCTTAGGGCATGTGTGGTTGATTTTGGCGCTCGGTGGGATCAATACTTGCCCTTAGCAGAAATTTGCATATAATAACAATTATCGCTCTAGCATTCAGATGGCACCATTTGAGGCATTGTATGGGCGTAGGTGCCGATCACCTATTGGATGGTTCGACTCAATTGCCATTTATGCATTCGACACTTATATGTTTAGATATGCTATGGAGCAAGTACGCCTTATTCAGAGTCAATTATTAGTAGCTCAGAGTCGGCAAAAGAGTTATACTGACAGAAGAGTTTGTCTTTTTGAATTTATAGTAGGCGATCATGTGTGGTTGACGGTTTCACCCATGAAAGTTGTGATGAGGTTTGGAAGAAAAGGTAAGCTTAGCCCGAGGTTTATTGACCCGTTTGAGATTCTGAGAAGAGTAGGTGAGGTGACTTATGACTTGCCTTTACCACCTAGATTGTCAGCTGTCCATCCAGTACTCCATGTCTCCATGCTCCAAAAATACATACCGAACAAATCCTATGTTATTTCTTATGATGACGTAGAGCTGGGTCCAGATTTAACATATGACGAAGAGCCAATAGACATTCTAGATAGGCAGGTTCGCAGACTCAGGACTAAGGAAATTACTTTAGTCAAGGTTCAGTGATGACATCAGCCTGTAGAGGAGGCAAGTTGGGAGCCAGAGTCCGACATGCGTACCAAATACCCTCATCTTTTCGAAACTTCAGGTATTTTCTTTTATCCTATGTTCGAGGACGAACATAAATTTTAGTGGTGGATAATGTAATGATCTAATAGAGGAGGAAAATAAAATTATTTTAGGCATTACATCTTATTCCTAACAATGCAAGTATGATCATCTATTTTTTAAAAGAGAGATAAGATATCAGTAATAATAATATGCACTATATTTTGTCTAGCAATTATTCAAAAACAAGCACTATGCTTTGTCTTCGCTCTCCCCCCTTTAAATACCAGGGTTTCGTATTAAGAGGAAGCAGAAGAAAATTTTGGTAGAACATATATAGAAAGAGGAGAATTAATGATCAGCAACTATATAAATACCATTTGTGCGGTCCAAACTTGTCACGACCCAAAATACAATCATGACTACAGAGCCAAATAAATTTCCAAACCCAAAGATAAAATACATTTAAAGCAGAAAAAACTCAATAGATAAGAGCTATATCGCAAAACCTGGTGTCACGTGTGTAGAGAGTATCTAATACATACATGAATGAATAAGTAGATTATAGTCTTCGAACAGAAATAAAAACCATAAAACTAGGATAGAATCTAATGGAACTCGAAGCCCTTAAGTCTCACCATTAGATCTAGCGTGACTTGATTATGCTAGTAAATCAATTAATGCATGGGTAATCCTTACGAGAATCTGCTGGGGAGAAAGAAGTATGGGTGAGTACACATAATATGTACCCAGTAGGTTTAACTGACTGGAAATAACAAATTGAATAAACTGTAATATAATTTAGGAATGCTTTCACTTGGAACAGAAAAATTAGTCCAGCATCGGTGCCGCCAATTTGTGGATAAAGTAAGCATATAATATTAATTAAGTCAATCCAAAATAACCATAAGTAATGCAATGATATGTTATGCAATGCAATGCAAGGTGAAATCAAGACTGTCACATAGCTGGTAGTATATAATTTTAATATATCAACTACCTTGCCACCTGACTCGTGATCAAGGACTCATGATATTAATCTCCCTGTATCAATTACCTTGCCACCTAAGTGAGCATGGTCAAGGAATCATGATACAAATCACAATGTATCAACTACCTACTAGGATTCAGAAATTGAATAAACTATGAAATAATTTAGGACCGCTTTCACCTGCAACAGAAAAACCAGTCGAGCATCGGTGCCGCCAATTTGTATAAAACAATGTGAGTAAAGCAAGCATATAATATTAATTAAGTCAATTCATAATAACCATAAGTAATGCAATGATATAGTATGCAATACAATGTAAGATGGAATCAAGACTGTGCACAACCTATATATAATCTCAATATATCAACTACCTTGCCACCTAACTCGTGGTCAAGGGTTCATGATAATACTCTCCCTGTATCAATTACTTTGCCACCTAAGTGAGCATGGTCAAGGACTCATGATACGAATTGCAGTGTATCAACTACCTTGCCACCTAAGTGAGCATGGTCAAGGACTCATGATACGAGTCACAATGTATCAACTACCTTGCCACCTAAGTGAGCGTAGTCAAG
>DF359987.1:3190-38163 GCA_000787875.1 Solanum virginianum | reverse complement strand
AAACCTAAGTGAGCGTAGTCAAGGACTCATGATACGAGTCACCTTTTACAACTTTCTAAAATATCATGACATGTAGTATGAAGATGTATGCACTCAAGACATAATTATGGAAGCAATATTTCTCCCAATAAGTACAATAATTATCAAGGTTCTCTAATTTAGCAATTATATGTTCACTCTCTTTTATACATTTTGAGATATTGTTCCCTTTAAAATTCTTTGCCACATTTTATAAATTATCATTTCCCAACTTAGTCACGATTTTTAATATCATGCTCAAAAAGTACATATTTTCAATCATTATCTGTGTCATACTTAATATTTTTATTTATCTTTTTTGAGCACAAATTTTGCAAGTTTTTCTAGATCATGCGATTAACTTGTACAATTAATTTGACACAAAAATAAAGAGATTTGGAGCTAAAATAAATAAAAAGTAAAAGATTATTGAAGAAAATTCAAGCAGGTAGCTTAATGGATTAAAGTTAATATAATATTCATATTTTTTACTCCACATTATTCTATTTGAAAAGTGAACAAAGAAGATGGCTAATACTGCAATATGTCGTGTGAAATTATTTTATTTATACTTATATTAGCGTAGTGAGTAGACACATATACTGCATTCTATAGACGTGCATAGGGCATAATCCTTTCTTAGCATACTATTTCAGAATCTTTCCAATTATCCACCCCTCTTATTTATATGTTCTCTCTTTTGGAAAATACAATTCTTCATCTTCTCTGGTAAGTTTCTCCAATTCTCGCCTTTACATTTTCTTAGAGAAGTTTATTAATATTGGTTTTCATGGAGCAATATATGATGGTGCAGATTTCCTGTTCACAAATAAATTTCAAGGCATAACTGGGTTTTCAAGGCATAACTGGGTTATCAAGTCGTCCGGTTAGTATTGGAAGGATTTACATGTACTTATTTTTCCAGCATCGTCTCCTCGAAGCTCCTCTATTCATGATTTGATGATTTTTTTATTTCTCTTTAATATTTTTTTATCAGTTTGTACTCAATTATTTTATTTTTGAATCCCTTACTTTTATTAACAAGTAAAATAAATAAATAAATAAATAATTCTTTTCTTTAATATTTTTTTATTAGTTTGTACTCAATTATTTTATTTTTGAATCCCTTACTTTTATTAACAAGCAAAATAAATAAATAAATAAATAATTCTTTCACAATTAACACTAGTTAACAATCTAACAATTAGATAGTACTTTCATGCTTTTAAAAAAATAACCTCCTATATAATTAAAGTTTTCACACAGGTATTATAAGAAATTTTTTGCAATGCATGATACAATTTTATTTCATAAATTATAACATACGAATATTCAATAACTCAATCCCAATCTCAAAGAAGGATAGGCAAACCTACCTCAATGCCAGAACCACACTCAAAGAATTCTACTGGATGGACAAATCTCGAATTCAACTCACGAATGATAACTCTCACAATTAGTTTCAAAGCTACACAAAATAATCAACACCTCCCTAAAACTCAATGTTTTTTTTGCCTTATCTCTCTCTGCCCATATCTCCCTCTCGCGTTTTTCTCTGCTTCTGCACTTTCTCATTTGAGCAAAAATGTTTAGATATATAGGCAAATAGTAATGCCTTGTTAGACTAAGTGCAGGCTCAACTTAAGCTCCAAATGGAGCAATAGAAAAAAAAGAAATAATAAACAAATGGACAATTGGAGCATTAAGAAAAGCAGTGAATTCTTTAAGCAAAATGGATATTATAAAAATGGACAAAATGAAGAAACAATGCACCGGCCATATTGAAAAGTAGACAAATGAAGCATAATGCTTCGTATTGCACTGGCCATACCATATTAAATGTTAAAAATGCACCATCAATAACAAGTGGGTGGATAACGTAATGTAGCATTAGAAAATCATAAAATATTTAAATTGCACACTAACGATCACTACCATAAAAATAAAGCAAGGTTATCTAAATGACCTAACGGTTACATTATCCACCACTAAAATCATATTTGTCCTCGAACATAGGGTAAAAGAAAATACCTGAAGTGTCGAAAAGGTGTGGATATTTGGTAAGCATGTCAGAATCTGTCTCCCAAGTTGCCTCCTCCATAGGCCGATGTTGCCACTGAACCTTAACTGAAGCTATTTCCTTAGTCTTGAGTCTACGAACTTGTCTATCTAGAATGGCTATTGGCTCTTTGTCATACGTTAAATCTGAACCCAACTCTATGTCATCATAAAAAATGACATGGGATTTGTCCGGTATGTATTTTCTAAGCATAGAGATATGGAAGACTGGATGGACAGCTGACAATCTAGGTAGCAAAGCAAACTTATAAGCCACCTACCCTACTTTTTTCAGAATCTCAAATGGGCCAATAAACCTGGGCTAAGCTTACCTTTTCTTCCAAACCTCATCACACCGTTCATGGGTGAAACCTTCAACCGCACATGATCGCCTACCATAAATTTTAAAGGATGAACTCTTTTGTGAGCATAGATCTTTTGCCAACTCTGGGCTGCTAATAGTGGACTCTGAATCAGGGGTACTCGCTCCATAACATCTCTAAGCAGATCACTGCCTAATGTATCGACTGAGTCAAACCATCCAATAGGTGATCGACACCTATGCTCAGCGTAGTCAAGGACTCATGATACGAGTCACCTTTTACAACTTTCTAAAATATCATGACATGTAGTATGAAGATGTATGCACTCAAGACATAATGAAAAATGCCTCAAATGGTGCCATCTGAATGCTGGAGTGATAACTATTATTATAAGCAAATTTTGCTAAGGGCAAGTGTTGATCCCACCGAGCACCAAAATCAATCACACAGGCCCTAAGCATGTCCTCTAACACTTGAATAGTCCGCTCGGACTGGCCATCAGTCTGGGGATGAAATGCTGAGCTCATGTCTAATCATGTACCTAAATAACACTTGAATAGTTCGATCCGATTGGCCATAGGTTTGAGGATGAAATGCTGATCTAATCGTCTACCTAAACCATGCTGTAATGCCTTCCAAAAGTGAGAGGTGAACACCAAACCTCGATCCGACACAATAGAGATAGGTACCCCATGTAATCTAACAATCTCATGTATATAGATTTTAGCTAGCTGCTCTGCACTGTGGTTAGTCCTCATCCAGATGAAGTGAGCTGATTTGGTCAGCCTATCTACAATCACCCAAACTGAATCAAACTTACCCAATGTCACCAGTAATCCAGTCACAAAATCCATAGTAATACGCTCCCACTTCCAGTCAGGTATAGGCATTCTCTGCATCGCACATCAATCAACTCCTGTTATCTATTTCACTTTTCCTATTCGTCACTACCTTGGCCGGAATCGTGATAGTAGGTAAGGTTTGGTGTTGGCCACCACTAAACAACAACCAATATGAAGAGAACTAGATAATACATGCGTATAGGCATTCTCTGCATCGGACCTCCTGGTTTTTGATGCTCAGCCTTAACCTAATGGCAATTGAGACACTTAGCCACGAACTCTATAATAACCCATTTCATCCCACACTACCAATAATGTTGCTTTAGGTCATGAAACATTTTTGTCACACCTAGATGAATGGAATACTTAGCACAATGAGCTTCTTCGAAGATTAAATAAACCCAATCACCTACCTTAGGTACTCAAATGCGCCAATTAATCCTTAACACTCCCTCAGAATCAAGGGAAGCTGACTTAGCTTCACCTCTCATCCCGAATCACATATATTTTATCATCATCAGATAGGTCAGCACGAATCTGGTCCATTAATGTAGACTTAGCCTTAATAAAGGCCAACACACTATGAGGTAGGGAGATATCAAGTTTGACCAACTGTCTTGCCAAAGACTGAACTTCCAAAGCTAAAGGCCTCTCCTCTGCCCTAAGAAATGTCAAACTGCCCATGCTAGAAGCCTTCGGCTCAAAGCATCAGCCACTATGTTAGCCTTGCCAGGGTTGTAAAGAATAGAGATATCATAGTCTTTTAACAACTCCAACCACCAATGTTGTGTCATGATTATATTAGACTAAGAGAAAATATACTTAAGGCTATGATGATCAGTGTAAATCTCACAATGCACCCCATAAAGATAGTGCCGCCACAACTTCAACACGAATACTATTGCATCCAATTCAAGATCATGGGTAGGGTAATTTCAGTCGTGAATCTTTAGTTGTTGTGAAGCATAGGCTTTAACCCTCCTCATTTGCATTAGCACTCCACCTAGGCCTACACCAGAACTGTCACAGTAGACCACGAAGGGCATGCCCTCTTCAAGTAAGGCTAGGATAGGAGCTGTTGTTAATATCTCTTTAAGCTTTTGGAAGGTTCCCTCACACTCATCAGTCCATGAAAATGTTACATTCTTCTGTGTAAGCCTAGTCATAAGGGCTGCGATAGAGGAGAACCTTTGAACAAATCGGTGGTAATAGCCTGCTAGTCCAAGAAAATTATGAATTTCAGTTACTGAGGTGGGTCTCACTCAATCACAAACTACTGCAATATTGGCTGAGTCAACCATAATGCCATCCTTAGTCATGACATGACCTAAGAAAGCTACAGACTCAAGTGAAAATTCGCACTTAGAGAACTAAGCATAAAGTTTCTCTTCATGCAACCTTTGGAGCACGGTTCGCAAGTGACAATCATGGTCTGCCTCACTCTTAGAGTATACTAGGATGTCATCGATGAACACAATCACAAATGAGTCTAAATAGGGTTTAAACACTCAGTTCATCATTTCCATAAAAGTGGCAGGGGCATTAGTCAATCCAAATGACATAACTACAAACTCATAGTGCCCATACCGAGTCCTAAAAGTAGTCTTTAGGATGTCTGACTCCCGAATCCTTAACTGATGATACCTTGACCTTAAATCAATCTTAGAGAATACTGAAACACCCTATAACTGGTCAAACAGGTCATCAATATGTGGTAGAGGGTACTTATTCTTGATGGTCACCTTGTTCAATTGACGATAGTCAATACACATTCTTATAGTAACATCCTTCTTTTTCACAAACAACACTGGTGCACCCCAAGGCGACACACTAGGCCGAATGAACCCTTTCTTTAACAGATCTTCTAATTGCTCCTTCTATTCCTTTAACTTTGCCAGAGTTATCCGGTAAGGGAAAATGGAAATAGGCTTGGTGCTGATGATGTTCATGCTCCAATAAGAAAGCTATCACTGTCAACAATTAACTAAACTAGAGGTTAAGGTCAAATCCACAGGGAATACAAGGCTTGACTACAAGACTTCACTACTAATCATTTCAAGCATTCATAACTACAATCTCCAAATGGGGGGTTTTTGTGATTCAAAAACAAAGTAAAATAAACACTACACTATAATGCAAGGAAACACTCAATTTTAGGGACAACTTGAGAATTGTTTTTCCTATGGTTCGCTGACTTGATTTTCCTAGATAACATAACTACAATTGGGGATTCGCATGCAGGATGGTAACTTAGGTTCTTCCAGCCCTCTTATAAAGGTGAAGGTCGAATTTCACCATAATGCTTTATTGGCCACCATGGCATGCCAACTAACCGTTACCTATTGTCCCAATCAGCCACCCCTTGGTCAGGGTTGGTTGATTGGATAAGAACACATCAATCAACTCCTGTTATCTATTTCACTTTTCCTATTCGTCACTACCTTGGCCGGAATCGTGATAGTAGGTAAGGTTTGGTGTTGGCCACCACTAAACAACAACCAATATGAAGAGAACTAGATAATACATGCAAAACCCCAATCATAAAAATACAATAAACCTAGGTCATATCAAGTCAACTACCCATGGTTTCCACAACCCCAAGTTGTGGGTGCTTAGCTACTCATGGATAAGGCAAAATCAACAAAAATGCAAATATAAGATATAGTTGAGAATTTTACCAAAAGCAATGAAAAGTGTAGACACCACAGGTTGCAAACCTAAAAACTTGATAGATTGGCAATGAGTAAAAAGCAAGATTTGCAATCCCTAAAATGGGTTTTTTAAGAGAAAATGATAAACTAAGCTAAAATCCTAAAAGATTCTTGAGAGAACATTCAAAGGCAAATTCTATGTTCTAAAATCTGGAATCTCGTAATAAAATCCTAACTTAATGTATTTATATTATTTACATACAAAGCCTAAAAATAACACAGAAAAGACAGCTGACAGCTGGTATGTCTTGCAGGTATGACTCGTAGGGTGACCTACGAGTCATAGTTGGGGTCTCGTATCAGGTTCTTGGCATCTTGGACTCAACTGGTACGACCCACTAGTACGAGTCGTTGCTTGGGCTATGACTCATATGCTCCTCTCGTAATCTAGGGCTTTAATTTTTGGTCCAATATTTTGACTCTTTGATTCTTGCTACGAGTTCGCCTATATGAGTCATAGTGCAACTTACGAATCGTAGGATAGCCTCGTAGGGTTGACCTCCAATTAGCATATTTCTGAGTTTTTGGTCTTTATTTCTTGTTAGGATAGAACCCTATGACTCGTAGCTTGGGCTACGACTTGTAGGTGAACTCGTTTGTATAGCCTGCTAGTCCAAGAAAATTATGAATTTCAGTTACTGAGGTGGGTCTCACTCAATCACAAACTACTGCAATATTGGCTGAGTCAACCATAATGCCATCCTTAGTCATGACATGACCTAAGAAAGCTACAGACATATAAAAACATAAAATATCGCATTAAGAACTCGCAAAATCCATTGTTTTAGGCATCAAAGTTGTTGTACTTTGACAGCACATCAACACCCTCTACTTTAAATTATTGCTTGCCCTCAAGCGATGACTCAATCTATGCAGACAATGAGAAATACATAGCAGTTATACCCATAGCATATACATCATTCACTCTAATCCAGGGACCCAACTATCATTTTCAAAACTAGATTGCGAAGTTACTGAACACAACAAAATATGATGATGAACCTGGCAACCTAACTCTGATAAGCTAAGGAACATTAGCCATCCACAATTACTGGTGCAGCCATATGCTAATCAAGTAGTGCAAATGCTTTCACAGAAAAGAAGTTCCTCTTACTCACTCAAGAAGCATTTAAAATTCAGGGACTGAGGAAACATTCTCACTCTCACAATTAAAATTCATGCATATTGACTAACACCATAAGCTTGCCTCTATACTCATCTTCTGATTGGTGATAAAGAGGATTTGGATCACTTTAGGACTTATAGGCTTGTAACATAGGTTTAAGGGGCTTTGGTATGACAGTTTAGGCAAGTAATGACTAAAAGCTATCCTTGAACCATGTTTACCAACACCTTTTTCTTTCATAATCCAACACTTTTTAGTGAATCCACCCTTACTCTCCTATTTTAAACTTTTTCGAGTCCTTTCTTTCTCTTTTTCAGCTACACCTTTATTTCACCCAACCTTTTCAATAAATCCACCCTTATTCTCCTGTTTCAAACTTTTCCTTGATTACTTTATTTCTATTTTTAGCTGTGCCTTATTTCTGAACTCAATTCTTGCTACTTTTTCTCAATTCAAGGCACTTTTCTATTGTTTTTCTTCACTCAGCTCATGATTTTTTGATTTCTTTCTTTATTTCCCAACTAACTACCTCATTGTCATTACTTTACCACACAGGGCCAATGTCAAGATATTTCATCAAACAAGGTTAAGCTAGTAAGGTGTCAAGAAAGAATGAGTACATGAGAAGCTCAAATATTTAGAACAAGGGACTCACTCACTCACTTGGTAGGTCATTTAGGCTAAAAGTGGGTTTACTAAAAGAACAAAGGCCTAAGATCCTTTCCAAATCAACCACATCACCTCATATTTGACAAATGGTACCACTAATGTTTATTATGTCAAATCTTGTGATAATCTTGCAGATCCTATTACTAAGGCCATAACGAGAGAAAAAGTCTAGAGCACATCGAGAAGGATGGGATTGAACCCTATAAATTCTTGAATCATATATAAGGAAATCCAACCTGTGGACTAGAGATCCTATAATCAAGTTCAATTGGAAGAACGAATCATGGGATGACTCGTTGTGAAGAATGCACTACTCTTTCTTCCCTCCCTATAGTGTAAGTACATCATTTCCTATAGTAAGTTGTGGAGGCTAAGTTTTAAAAAACTCTTAATGAAAATTTATAGCCCGTATGGGTGAAGTGTAAATTATACAGGAACACTCTTGATAAATTTCACCTATATAAGTGTGAAAGTAGGCCGCTTCCTATGAGAATTGGGCTCATTCTCAACGACACTCATGAAATTAGGATAACATAAGGCCGTAATATGCTGGCTAGTAAGGTCATGTCAACACCATGATTATTATGTATGAGTAGTAATATTTTATTTCCCCTAAGCAGTCATAGTTCAAGTCAGAGACCGCTATGACTCTAGAGTAAAATTTACTGTTTCACTAAATAGAGGTTCAATGCAGAGCATACCTTCGTTATGCATAATAGTCTTCCTTTAGCTGATAGACTCTCTATAATACTGAAAATTACAATAATAATCAAAATTACAATTGAAAAATAAAAATGAAGAATATAATTCTTCAGGCTGAGGCGCGGATATCTCGTTCTCTTTAAGGAGATTCAAGCACATTACGGTAAAATAAAAATATTTTCACTGGTTCAGCAGCATTCTCATTGACCTATCCTCTCCAGGATACAACAGGCTTTTTTACAAAAATGTGTAACTCAGCAACTCTGGACAAAAGTTGAGTCTTAAGCTCCATAATAAAACACCTCCCTTCAGCTAATAAAACTCTCAAAATATTATATACTCAATATTTTCTCTTGTTTTCTCTTACTTTTTCGTTTTCGGCTCTATGTTATTACTCATCTCTCTTACTCCCAAATGAGTAGAATGCTTTGTCTTATATAGGCAAGTGATTGCCTTAAGAAATGCTCCAATAATAGAGTATTAAACAAACATTACTTAGTGGTTGATCCACTAGACAATAGGAAATGGAGAAAAGGTTAGCATCATGATGGCAAAAGAAGTGGAAAAAAAATGGTCAGCATGGAAAAAGAGAAAAAATAAGTAAATATTAAAAAATACAAGTGCATAATGATGCATAATCATAATATTAAAAAATGCTACAACAATTGTTGGTGAAAATTACAATAATATTACATAATTACAATTGAAAAATAAAAATGAAGAATATAATTCTTCTGGCTGAGGCGCGGATAACTCGCTCCCTTTAAGGAGATTCAAGTCCACTGCAGCAAAATATTTTCACCGGTCCAGCAGTATTCTCATTGACTTGTCTCCTCTAGGATACAACAACTTTTTTTGACAAAATGTGTAGCTCAACAACTCTGGACAAGAATTGAGTCTTAAAATCCACAACAAAACACCTCTTTTCAGCTAATAAAACTCTCAAAATATTATATACTCAATATTTTTCTATTTTTTCTCTTACTTTTCCATTTTCTGCTCTATGTTATTACTCGTCTCTCTTACTCCCAAATGAGTTGAATGCTTTGTCCTATATAGGTAGGTGATTGCCTTAAGAAATGCTCCAATAATGGAGTATTAAACAAACATTACTTAGTGGTTGATCCACTAGACAAAAGGAAATATAGAAAAGGTCAGCATCATGATGGCAAATGAAGTGGGGAAAAATGGTCAGCATGGAGAAAAAGGAAAAATAAGAAAATATTAAAAAATACAATCTAACAATCTCCCACTCATTTTTTAATATTATAGAGAGTCTTTCAACTGAAGGAAGATAATTATGCATAATGGTGTGCTCTGCATTGAACCTTTACTTAGTGAAACAATAAATCATACTCCAGAGTCGTAGTGATCTCAGACTTGAACTATGACTGCTTAGGAAAAATAAAATATTACTGCTCACACATAATAATCAAGGTGTTGACATGAGCTTACTAGCCAGCACATTATGGGCTTGTGCTATCCAGATTTCATGAGTGCCTTTGAGAATGAGTCCAATTCTCATAGGAAGCGACCTATTTCCACACTCATATAGGTGAAATTTGTCAAGAGTGTTCCTGTATAATATACACTCCACCCGTACAGGCTACAAATTTTCATTAAGAGTTTTTTAAACTTAACCTCCACAACTTACTACAAGAAATAATGCACTCACACCATAGGGAGGGAATAAATAATAGTGCATTCTTCACAACGAGTCATCCTATGATTTATTCTTCCCATTGAACCTGGTTATAGGATCTCTAGTCCCCAAGTTGGGTTTCCTTATATATGAATCAAGAATTTATAAGCTTTAATCTCATCCTCCTCGATATGCTCTAGACCTTTTCTCTCGTTAAGGCCTTAGTAATAGGATCTGTAAGATTATCACAAGATTTGACATAATCAACATTAATGGTACCATTTGTCAAATATGATCTTACATTACTGTGTTTCCTCTTTAGCTAGAGCAGCGGGTGCTGTAGCAAAACTGATTGCAAAAGAGGAAAATCAGCCACATAGGTCTGGATAGGTACTACTGTGAAGAAATTGAAACCTTGAGCTCGAGGACGTAGTTTTTCGATAAAAAGATCGACCTATCATATAATTATTGTAATGAAAGATATATCTTTAGATGATTAATATGGCAAGATGTATTCGTTAAAAACAAGAGATAAAAAAATCTATAGCTATGACGTATCGTGATATGTATAATAGCGAGGGATTATGGGACAAAATATAAATCAACTTGGTTTTCAGACTGGGTACAACCCAAGGTCATCATTCCTTTATGTTTGGATTTTTCAAAACTCCGTGGACATGCAGAAGAGAAATGCTATCCCCACTCCGACCAAGATAGAACTTTCACTTGTTCAAATAACAATTAAGGTGAAGTAGGGTCAGGAACGACGAATTTCTTTATGATAAATAGATCTATTTTGCAAGTTCGTTATTATGGGTAGTTCCTACAAAAGATCAGACTAATCACATATACAATACTTGAATTCTTGATGTAGATGCTATATAGTTGGTTCTTATCCTTCAGAGACTATGAGTGTAATAAGAGCATCCATCAATAAAAGTATCACCCTAAGATGATCATGTAGTGGCTATTGAGAACGAATGAAATCAGATGTTACAAGAAGATAAAAAAAATAAGAGATTGTATCAAGAATTATGTACAAAAGAATATGAGAATATCCTTTGGCATCGAGGGGTTTTGAACTCTACCAATTGCAGCGATGCTACACAATGTAATTAAATAGGAGGAATTGATTTTTCAAAATACGATATTTGAATAATAAATCTCTTAACCAATTCGTTTTCTCACTAGTTGAAGCTAAAGCAATTAGTTCAACCTCTATGGTAGAGTTAGCAATAATAGTTTGCTTTTTAGATTTCCAACAAATAGTACCACTACCCAAAGTAAAAATAGAACCAATGTAGAACAAGAATCACCTGATAAAGTGTTCCAATCTGCATCACAAAAGCCTTAAAGTACAACAGGATATTTTGTATAGAACAAACCACAATTTTATGTTCCAATTAAATATCTCATAACTCTTGTTATAGCATACCAATGTTCTTTACCTGGCTTGCTGGTAAACCTGATAAGTACTCCTACTGCATATGCAATATCAGGCCTAGTGCAATCAGTCATATATCTCAAACTTCCGATCAAGCTAGCATATTCCTTTTGATTTATCACATTATTTTCACTTTGTACAGGAAACAAGTGAATACTTAAATCAAAAGGAGTCACAATATGCTTGCAATCAAGAAAATTATACTTCTTAAAAATTTTCTCAACATAATGTGATTGGTCAAGGAAAATTCCATCACATGTTTTAGTTATTTTTATTGCAAGAATAAAATTTGCCTTACCAAGATCGTTCATATCAAAATGGCTTCTAAGAATATTTTTTTTTCATCAATAACATTCACATTAGAGCCAAAGATCAATAAATCATCAACATATAGGTAATAATAACATGTGAATTATTTCAAGACTTATGATATATGCACTTATCATACTTATTTGTTTCAAACCCATTTTCAATCATGAGGAATCAGACTTTCATACACAAATAAGTTAGTACATTACAGTCTTCGAACAGAAATAAAGACCATACAACTAGGATAGAATCTAATGAAACTCGAAGCCCCTGAGTCTCACCATTAGATCTAGCGTGACCCGATTATGCAAGCGAATCAATTAACGCATAGCTAATCCTAACGAGAATTTGCGGGGAAGAAAGAAGTAAGGGTGAGTATACATAATATGTACACAGCAGGTTTAACTGACTAGGAATCATAAATTAAATAAACTATAAAATAATTTAGAAATGCTTTCACTTGCAATAAAAAAACCAGTTTGGCATCGGTGCTGCCAATTTATGAATAAAGTAAGTAAGCATATTAATTAAGTCAATCTAGAATAACCATAAGTAATGCAATGGTATGACATGTGATGCACAGCAGGGTGAAATCAAGACTGTCGCACAGCTGATCGTATATAATCTCAATATATCAGCTACCTTGCCACCTGACTCGTGGTCAAAGACTCATGATATTAATCTCCCTGTATCAACTACCTTGTCACCTAAGTGAGCATGGTTGAGGACTCATGATACGAGTCACTATTTACAACTTCCCAAAATATCATGACATGTAGTATGAGGATGCATGCAATCAAGACACAATTATAAAAGCAATATTTCTCTCAATAAATACAATAATTATCAAAGTTCTTCAAGTTAGCAATTTTATATTCACCCTCTTTTGTACATCTTGGAATATTGCTCTCTTTAAAATTCTCTGCCACATTCTAAAATTTATCATTTCCCAATTTAGTCATGATTCTCAATATTGTCCCAAATATTATGCCAAAAGTACATACTTTCGGTCATTATTTGGGTCATAATGAATACTTTTATTTATCCTTTTCGAGTATAAATTTTGTGAGTAGTACTAGATAGTGCGATTAACTTGTAGAATTAATTTGACATGAAAATGAAGAGATTTTGAGCTAAAGTTAATTAAAAGTAAATGATTATATAAGAAAGTTCAAGTAGACATCTTAATAGATTAAAGTTAATATTATATTCATAAATTCTATTTAGTATGTTTCTACTACAATGACACTAGAGAGATAGAAGTGCTCCTGAAGTAATAGACTGTTGATAGTGAAGTTTTTTCTTTTAACATACTGGGTAATCACTCTTATTTATTTAATTACTTATTTAAATTATTTATTTATTTTGGTTCACAATAAAAATAATTTAGGCACAACATACAAATTTGACCCTAAACTTGGCACGGAATTATAAGTTGGAACTCAAACTTTCAGAGTGCACAAATAGGCACTCCAACTTGGCAATTGCTGAACAATTAAACACAATCCGCTGACGTGGCATAGCACGTGTTTAACACGTAAATCAGGCGCGTGGGCGCTACGCCACGTCAGCGGGTTGTGTTTAATTGTGTTTGATGATGTGGTACAGCGTGTGTTTAACACGCAAATGAGGCGCGCGTGTGCATATTTTTTGAATGTTGCAATGGTAAAAAAGCTTTTTTTGACCCTTTTACCCCTACAACATGTCTTTATATATACACCCTTCACTTTTAAATTAATATATACTTTCTTCTTCTTCTTCTTTTTTATTAAAAATACACAAACATTTGTCTCTTCAATGTTTTTACATATTTTTTTCCTTTTTTGATAAATAATGAATTCAATTTTTTTGTTATTGTGGAAAAAGAGCTATAATGAAGATTTCTTGGTCCGCAAATAATCCAGGTCGTTGGTTTCTCGGATGTGAAGATGGTCGAGTATGATATAATAATTTTTTGGTTTAAATTTTAATAGTCAAGATTCAATTTTTATGGTTATTTTGTTGTTTGTAAACAGGTTGGATGTACTTTTTTAGGTGGTGCGAAATGAATTACACTGAACATGCTAGAATTGCGATTTCGGGATTACAAAAAAGACTAAAGAAGCATGATGAAGAAAAGAAAATAATACGAAGGAACTATCGAATTTTATTGATTATTGTGATACTATGTTGAATTTATAGAGAGTTCTTTATGTAGTAATTATTCGTATGTTAATTTTCAAAATTATTTTATTTTTCAAAATTATTTTGATTGTTATGTAGTTTTTTTGCGGGATGTCTAATTTTTTTGGGATTATTTTGCTCACTCTCTTCCTCACTGTTAACAGCAGCATCTTCAACAATTTCACATCTTGAATTAGGCATGTCCACTAAAATATTTATGGTGTCTTCACCATAATTTCTCGTAAGTACAATAAGTTTGTTTCCTACTTTATCTTGAACCTTAAAAGGAAAGTCATCTGGGATGTCTTTTACCTTCATAAAGGGAAATTTTCAACCAAGCATGTCCATTCTAGAAATTTTCCTACAAGTCAAAGTGCTGCAAATGAAAATCCAAGACCATGTGTTAGGGTTTAAACTTATACAAGTACTACAATGAAACAAACATGTCCCAAAAATTGAACTCATACAAGATAAACTCAACATCATTGTTTTTGTCTAGTTTTTCACCATTAATATTAATCACTTGTCTTCTGGATTGTGTATCTGTGTATATACCAAATCCCATAGTTGCTAAATTTTTATTCCAGTTGAATTTGTTGTACCAGTTGGTTGTTTTCTCTTATTTGCTGTACCTTTAAAGGTTTCCAAACACAAAGAAGTTGAACATTGAGTACTTGGTTGCCCAGTTGAAGTTTGTGTGGTTGATTGGTGTGTAGTAGACTGTCCTGTGGGCTGTGAAGGCTGTCCTGTGGGTTGTGAAAGATGTGGAGTGGACTGGAAGGTTGTAGAGTGGCATGTTAATCAAGGAAAAAGATTAGATTAAATAAATATCATAAAATGAGATAGGAATGTTGTTTCTTACTACTTTACAACCTCTTTTGTTATGCCCAACTTGATGGCATTTGGAACATGTCATTTTGACTTCATTCTTTGATGCTTTTTCCCACTTCGTTTTTGTTGGTTCATCTTTATCTTTTTATCTACATCTGGCTGGTCTTCTGGACATTGGCTTCACTTCTGGGGGCTCAATTGGTGGGTTGTTGGTTTCAGGCCACATAACTATATTGGTTATAGGCTGTAAGAAGTACTTATAAGCTTTCAAGAATGTATCTTTTCTGTACCAATGGTCCACATAATCTTCTGGTTCTTTATCCATGTCATACAAAGCACAAAGTACCTGTTGACAAGGGATACCCCTCAACTTCCACAACCTATAGGTACAAGTCTGCCTAACCATGTCAACTACATGTCTATATTCTCCTTCTTCTATCTCAAATTCTATGTCATGATTCCAATTCCCCCTTAGCTTCCTACCAATTTGTTTATTTTCCTCCAAAACTAGCCTTGCCATAGGTGAAATATTACTACTCCAAGTACTTGCAAACTTAATCATATCCCCATGCCTATCCATTATTTTGTGCCTAATATCTTCAAGCATACTAATCACAGATTTGTGCCTAGGACCAACAATCCATGAATTGAAGTGTTTCACACATATTGTTTTTCACCACATCACACTTGGATGTTTCACTAAATAAAGCTCTACACCAAAATTATTTGTTATACACAAGCAGAGACTCACATATTCTATCACCAAAAATTCTCAAATATGTAAACTCATCTTTCAATTTTACCTCAAAACTAGCTTTGACACATCTCCAAAATGCTTTTCTCCTCTCTTCACCTCTCCATTTCTTTTGCCAGTTTGCCCAAATGTGTCTTGCACATATTCTTCTTCCAGCAAAAGGAAGTACCTCAGCATTAGCTGACTCAAGTCCCTAGCAGCACAGTAGCATACAACAAAAACAACAATCACTGGGCATCAAACAAGATATATACAACTACTAATGAAGATTTGACAGAATATGCAAAAAAGAAACAACCAGGCAGTACAGAAAGTAAAGAGAAACAACCAGGCAGCACAGTAGCAACTATATGCAGAGTGTAAAGAGAAATAACCAGGCAGCACAGTAGCAACTATATGCAGAGTGTAAAGAGAAATAACTAGGCAGCACAGTAGCAACTGTATGCAAAAAGTAAAGAGAAACAACTAGGCAGCACAGTGGCAGCTGTATGCAGAAAGTAAAGAGACACAACCAGGCAGCACAGTAGCAACTGTATGCAGAAAGTAAAGGGAAACAACCAGGCAGCATAGTAGCAACTGTAGCTGCATAAATTAGAACAGAAGTATGCAGCTAAATAATCATCATCTTTCAAGTAAAAGATCTAACATCCTATGAGCAAATAATAGTGTAAACAAATGGTTAGCAGCTAAAAGATACTGCAGCACCTAAACAAAAGAATCTGATAAACTTTCTTTTAAAGTAAACAAATGGTTAGCAGTTATTAGATACTGCAGCACCCAAATGAAACTATTTTTAATGCATTAGTTAAAACTGAGATGAGATAAAATAAATACCTTTTGCATGTCAGACATGATGGTTATGCCATATCCATCACCAAGATGCAAATCTTTAATCAGATATCTTAAAAACCAACTCCAAGAGTGTTTGGTTTCTTGATCCATCACTACCCAAGCTATTGGATACATTTGTTGGTTTCCATTTCTTCCAACAGCCACTAATAGCTCTCCTTTGCAAGCACCCTTCAAAAAATAACCATCTAGGCCTATAATCTTTTTATACCCTTCTAACTATCCATTCTTCAAAGAAGCAAAGCACACATAGAAGTATTTAAACAAGTGCTTGCCAGGAACTGTTTCATTGTCAACTCTCACCCAGCAGGAAGTTCCCAGATTTGAACTCTTAATCATATCAGCATAGTCCAACAGTCTTGAAAACTCAAGCTTCCAATCACCCATGAACTTTGAAATTACATTCTATTTTGTCCTGTAACATATTGATCTTCCAACCTTTAATCCCTATTTTTCTTTTATTGTTTCTTGAAGCTCATGAACCTTAATGTCAGGTTGAGATATTATTTTATCCCTTATCTTTATTTCCACATACTTTGCTGTGCACAATTTGTTCATGTTTTTTGTAAAGCACGTATGAGCAGGATAGTACTTTTTCACACAAAAATCCCCTGAATCTTTATTCAAACTAGCAAACACTTCCCATTTACATATTCCTTGACATCTCACCCTAACTCTATGACATTCGTTGGGTTTAATCTTCAATTGAACTTTATTTTGCATAGCATAATCAGCAATAACCCTTCTAAATTAAATTGCACTCTCAAAAATCATACCTAATTGAAAGAAACATATGGTAGAAGAAGGATCATACCTCAATTTGTTTCTTTTATTTCTTGAAGGTAGATCCACCCCTTGTTGTGCTAAAACATCGAGTTCTTCATTATTGTTTTCACTAGGCTCATTTGATGAAGTAATAAACTCTTCATTGCCTTCTAATTTACCTTGATATTTGGTTGCCTTATTGGTGAAAACACCCTTAAAACCTCTATCTATCCCAGCCTCTCAAAGCTCAACTTCTGCCTGGTTGGATTTGTCTTGAGACTTTCTTTTTTCCTCTGTAGCCTCACTTCTTTTTTGTTCTCTTTGTTTCTCCTTAAAAGGTCTTAATTCTTCATCAACTTCACTATCATCTTGTTCGAGACAACATTTGACTCATTATCTTCATAGTCAATAGAATCACTTGTTTCTTTCTCTGAAGATTGTTCAGGTCCACCTAACTCATCAATATTATCATCTAAATAAGAAACATTAGACCCTACCTCTGTCTGTACATTAACTTTTGGACCAACCAATGGTCCCAACTGACTTGTGGGCCCCATCTCTTCCATATGCACGTGCTTCAGGTTACGTATATAAGATCTAACAAGTTATATAACATTTAATTCACCTCTCGGTCCCTCTTAAATGCCTATCATTCATCACCTTTTGGTCTCAGAATGTCTATGTACTAACCCTTGTTGTTTATAAGCTGGTTATCACTTTCTAACTTGACAAATTTATGGGTAATAAGATCTTCAGTAAAAGAAATCCTCAACTTCATCATACCCAATATCTTTTGCATATGATTTCAATTCCGTCAAAGAAAAATGGTCCTTGTCTATGGAGAAGACAAACTTTTCAGATTTTGTAACATACCTACCTTTATAGAAGCGACCACCATGGTTGGAAATAGCTATAACATGACCCATATCTATAGAAGAAAAGTGAGATTACAATAACAAACTTAAAAAATGTCAACAAACTTCAATCTTCAAGAACAAACTTTAAACTTTAAAATAAAAATGAATCTTCACTGATTTCGTCACTGATTTTCTACAACGAATCAAACTTTAAAACTGACAAACCTGACTAAATCGAAGGACTATTAGGGTTTTGGCACTATTAACTCAAAAGGGGCAACGAATCTTCAACCTTTCTTCAATTATAGCCGAAAAAGGAATGTTGTTTAGGGTTTCAGCACTATTAACTCAAAAGGGGCAACGAATCTTTAGCCTTTCTTCAATTATAGTCGGGAAAAAGAATGTTGTTTGGGGTTTCACCACTGTAAAATCAAAAGGGGCAAAGTAACGGATGAACTTGCCCCTTTTTGTGATATTATTTTTCTTTTTCTTTTTAATTAAAATACCTATAAATACTTGTAAAGGGTTTTGCTTACGTGGAACAATGTGGCATCACATAATTGGGTGAAAAAACCACGTAACAGGGGGTTAAACACACGCGCTTGTACTGCTGGCAAGTTGTGTTTAAATGTTCAGCAATTGCCAAGTTGGAGTGCCTATTTGTGCACTCTGAAAGTTTGCTATTGGATACATTTGTTGGTTTCCATTTATTGCCAAGTTGGAGTGCCTATTTGTGCACTCTGAAAGTTTGAGTTCCAACTTATAATTCTGTGCCAAGTTTAGGGTCTAATTTGATGTATTGTGCCAATAATTTATAATAGACGAAAGTGAATAGTGATAGTAATTAAAAATTAGAGGGCACTTACATCGACATTGTGGCAGAATGCACGCATGTTGTTCTCCTCTCCTTTAAATAAATAAATGATGCATTTCCTTACTTTTGCATGCTCAATGCAATTTTTTTAACTTAAATTTTTGGTGGGTCCCACCCTTTTATTAATAAATAAATTAAAAAACACTTTTATTAATAAATAAATTAAAAAAC
This sequence comes from Solanum virginianum, assembly GCA_000787875.1. Classification (NCBI taxonomy): domain Eukaryota; kingdom Viridiplantae; phylum Streptophyta; class Magnoliopsida; order Solanales; family Solanaceae; genus Solanum; species Solanum virginianum. The sequence continues at coordinate 19,055 of DF359987.1, read as the reverse complement.
AATCACTGAGAAGTGTTTACTTACATCTGTGGTCTATCCTATTACTATGTCTATTAAATAAAAGAGAAGTAAACATTAGTCCACTACACTTGTACCCTGTAGAGGCTTCCTCCAAATGTTTCCTCTTTCCAAGATAGCTACCGTTTTTCACCTCAATAGCTCCCTATAGTGCGGGAGCTCCTTTTTTTGCCTTTTGCTTACCATTGTAGCCATCTTTATCTTGCTCGAATTTACTTTAGATGTCAGCATCAATCAGGTATTTCCTGTGTTTGCTCTTTCTTCTTTCCTCCATCTCACATCTAATGTTGCAAGTCTCATTTATAGGTTCTGCGATTAACCTCTTACTGCCTCTTCGATGGTCAAACTTCTTTAAGTCTCTCACTCTAGGTTTTACACAACCCATGACTTCAGATTTGTCTGGTGATTTTTGTATGCCATCGTGCATAGTCATTTGACTGTAGCAGTCCATTTTGCTTTATGTATAGCCATCTATGTATATGTTGTTGATATTTTTGTATATTCTTCCTGAAAGGACTGTAACTAATGTAGTCATGGCTACTGCATAATGATCCTCCTAGTTCTAATTCTAAGTGTTGGTATCTGTGTTTATTTACATTGATAATATGTCGACCTTTTTTGGTAAGTGTGTTGGTATGCCCAAATTTACACTCCAAATGAAATAGTAAAGTGTTCATTGATCAAATATAGAACTCAACCAGAGTTGAGGTCGATCCCACAGGAAATGCGTGAGAATATATCTATTAGCATCGGTTTTAGATGTAATATCTATTCTCGAAACAAAAGTACATAAAGTAAATATGGGGGTTTGGTTTTCAAAACTAATTAACTAAAGAAAATAATAAATGTGTGCAAGAACAGCTAGATTTCAATCAATTTATGTGAGGCTAGCATTGTGTTCCCCATGACAACTAATGCGATAGCCGAAACTAGTGGTAAACTCGTTCATGATTACGTATATAAGATCTAACAAGTTATATAACATTTAATTCACCTCTCGGTCCCTCTTAAATGCCTATCATTCATCACCTTTTGGTCTCAGAATGTCTATGTACTAACCCTTGTTGTTTATCCTAAAATACTCTCACCTTTCGGTGACAAATTTATGGGTAATAAGATCTTCAGTAAAAGAAATCCTCAACTTCATCATACCCAATATCTTTTGCATATGATTTCAATTCCGTCAAAGAAAAATGGTCCTTGTCTATGGAGAAGACAAACTTTTCAGATTTTGTAACATACCTACTCCTAATCAAAACATCCCTTTTAGGCATGCAAAGAATAAAGTCTTACCCTAATGTGTCGACTCATCAAGGAAGAAATTAAAACAAAGATTACTATGATATATACACTAGTCAATCCCGAGACTTACCCCCTATTCACCTATCTTATTGATTTGTCATGGTTCCCACAACCTTAGTTGTGGGTTTAGCCTAGCATATTCAATGAATAAAGCTCACAACTTTACAAGAAATTCATAATAGAAAGACTTACTATTGAATAATCGACGAAGCCATAAGCTACAAGCTTGAATTTGATAAGCAAAATCCCAAAATCTTGTGAAATCTCCAAGAAACTAATACTTTTTAATGTTTTTTAGCTCTGGCCATCCAAGACTATATAAAAAAAATGAAATAAAATACCTATTTATATTTAAAGAAAACCTAATCCTAACTAAAATAGGAAAAATCTATCGGCATGGACACGGGTCACCACACTGCCCGTGTAACGATAGACGAACCGTAAAACGATCTGTGTGGCTACCCTTGATTTCAATTCCCAGTTGCATCTTCATGCAACATTAGATGGCCCGTGTGGCTATTGACGGTCCGTTTAACGGGCCATCTGACTTTCCTTCAACTTTTCTTTTGCTCAAACTTTTCACACGTCTCCATGTCACAGACCGTGGTTTGTCACACACTCCGTGGCACGCACCGTCTGGCTTTCCTTAACATATTTTTCTTGCTTTTCAGCAGTGATGCCTTCACGTCACTTTGATAGTAAGTTCCATGACCCGTGTAAGTCCAAATGGCCCATAAAAAGTGTTGTCTCGTACCACTTTGCCAAAATCTTCCAACCTTCGATGGTACCGTCTTCACATCATTTTGACGAGTCTCATAACGACCCGTTTGACGTCCCATGGTTCGTGACACATGCCGTGGGACTTGCTTTCACCAAACAGCCACTTCCATCATCCAAGTGTGAGGCCACGATGGGCCTCACGATCCGTGTGGATGTACATGGGCTGTGTAGGCCCCCGTGTGCCCACACTTGGGGTCCATTTTGGCTCTTTTGTACTATTTTTTTCCATCCGTTTTCTTTCTTATTATTATTATTTCTTCCATGCCTTAGTCTTTTTCCTGAAAAATAACAAAAATAAACATCAAAATAACAAGTTTTCTTGAGAACGCGCAATAATTCTTTATTTAAAGTGTTATACAAGTTGTATTTCTACGACTCATCAACACCCTCAACTTAGAATGATTGCTTATCCTCAAGCAATGGTAACTCTATCAAATAATGCATAAACACAAATGTTCACTCAAACTATGAATCGCCCCTCAATTTTTTTCCAACGCATATGCCCCTTTAACAAGTTTAAGAATGTGCTCACACCCCAAACGGACTCACAAAGATTAAGGAAAACATTATGCATGCAAGGTCAGTCCACATATGATCAGGAATAAGCGACCCCAGTCAAGTTAGCAATCAATTGATGCAAAAGATACTGCCCTCACCACAAAGAAGTCTCACACCCAACGTAAGTATGTAAAACAGAGACTGGAATGTAGTCACTCACTCTCAGAAATAGCTTCCAATGGACACACATGCCTTAATCATGAACTTGCCCTTATTTTCACCACCTTAACTCTTGAATGGCCTTTTCAGGATTACATTAGGACTTTTTTCGGCTTGTAACGTAGGCTTGGGCTCTAGCAAGGTATATTTAGGATTAAAGTGACTAAACGGCCTCTCCTAGACACTTGCTTCAACTCAACCATTTGCTTCTTAGTCACCAAATTTTGTTGCCCCCATTTTTCCACTTTCTATAGTACAGGAAGTAATTTTCGTACTCATTCACTCATTTTTATTCTTTTTCTTTTTCGCTCATTGCTTTGCTCATAGTCAAAACCCATTTCTTTTTCTCTTTTTATCACTTTATTCATTTCCACACTCATTTTGCTTCTCCCATTGCATTAGCCACCCTCAACTTAAGCCTTTGGCTTGGGTCAAGGTTCACAATATCTTTCTAAAGGACCAGGGCCAACATAAGCCACCCTCAACTTAGCTTTTGCCCTAGGTGGAGGTTCACAATGTCCTTGGAGAGACCAGGGCCAAAACAGCGATCAACAGATAGATTGGGGGGTGAATTTGGGTGATTTCAAAGAAAAGGTCTATTTAGGCCCAAATTTTGGTTCGAAGGGACAATTTCATTTGGTTGGTTAATTTTTCTTGGCTAAGTGACTATTCAACAACAATGGCCTAAGATCCCCTCCTAATCCAGTAATTCAAAGCTTGGGACTAACCAGACAAGTTCTATCTCACAAGTGTGTCGACGAAATTATGCAATTAGCTCACATACATACGACATATCTTTTACACTAGTTGGTACTAACTCACATAGGCCTGCTTTATTCATCAAAATACCAACCATACACACATAATACTTGTTACAATCATGCAAGTTAGTCAGAATGAGATGTAAACACATATATACTTAGTGTTGTTAACATGGACATCACAAAGATCAACATAGGGGCTACCCTAGGCTTCTGTGAAAATTATATTTACCCAAACAATACGACCTAAACATGTCAGTTCTACTAGATAATACACTTGAGAGAAAAGAGACATGGCTAGAAAAACTCTCAAGTGGCAGGATGCCCCACCCCCTCCAAAAAGACAGTGCAGTGTCCTCACTACACCATAACACACTTAAATAATTATATAGGGGGATAGAACATATCTGGGATGCCTTAAGCGTCAGCAGTGTCTGTGGGATCGGACCCTTCGGGGGTATCCTCATTAGCATATGGAACACCTGGTACAAAGGTGCTAGTGGAGGCTTCTGCCCGTGACGCCTCTACAGCCAGCCACTCTCGTTTGGCCCGTTCAGCTGCTGCTTGGTGCTGGGCCCTGGCGGCCTTGCGCATCAGTCAGTCTTCCTCCCTCTGGGGGCCACCAAGAGGACTCTGTTGTTGACCCCGATATTTACCCTTGTCCTTTCTCTAAGGCTGCTCCATAGGTGGCGTGGGTGCTGCAGATGGGGCTGGTGGAACACCCCATATCTCATCCAGAGCCGGTATCAAAGGTACATTGAATAGGTTCATCTATGACTCTGGAGGCAGGGCTAGTACAAGGGCCTGGCACTGTCTGTACCAGTTCCTTTATTTCATCTCCAGTCCTACTTTCAAATATGCTATGGAAGTAGCCCTCCAATATGTTGACTTGGCTCTGCAGGGTGGCAATTTAGCTCCTAAGGGCATTATAACATTGGTCCATCGCCCGCTATGAATGAGACTGGATGACGTGAGGGATCTGATCTACTATCTGATCAACAATGGCCTGTGACTATCTCTGATCCATCACCAATCTAGCCAAAAACTCATAGGGAACATATGCATACCCTTGCTACACTGGAGGAGCTGTACCACTACCTTTGGACTGTATAGAAGCCATGACTAATGGTGGGGCGGTGGTGCAGTCCCCAAATGGCAAGGGGTACTGCAGAGGTGCAGATGGGAAGTTGGTCGGCCTCCCTAGTGAACGTGTTCTTCTCTTCATGAGCAGGTTTCAGACATCCTTGATCAGGGCAATGTTGGCTATACCCTTGAGGGCTATCTTTTTGTCCAAAATATGCATAGTGGGAACTTCAACCTGTTTGCACAGGCCACAAACTAGGCATGGAAAGGGCAAGCCAGCTCTCTCAGATAAAGCTTAGTCTCGCATCTCAAAAGCAATGACTCGACCCATATTTAGCCCAAATCTGGATAGCAGACATGTTATAAGAGAAGCATGCGAAAGTTGGAGTGTATTATCATTACTTGTGGGTCTTAGCCTAGCCCGCACCATCGACCACCAGAATTTTGTAGGAAATGTCAATGATGATTTGGTGATAGGACACTTAGGGTCTGTCACCCAAGTCGCCTCGGCCCCCTAAATAGCTATTTGCTCTATGATATATCCTAATAGTGCAGCCTTTAATGACAAATCAGACATTCGCACCGCTTCCATAATCTACATGTGTCTCTCCATAAACTAGGCATCTGGGGGAGCTTAGTAGTTTGGACCAAATAAGAATCGGTTAATTATGGTTTCTAATATATTCACTCGTGTACCCTGCACTATTATATGTGACCTCGAGGCCCTAGTAAGAGCAACCTATCTCTTCACCATCCTTAATTAGGTCCCATCCATCGAGTTTAAGAGGCTAGCGATATAGTTGGAATAGAACTCTTCAACAATGGCAGGCCCGTAGTACTTGGTCGTTGGGCCATCCAACCGAACTGATATGAATTAGAGGTATATCTGATGTCCGGAACTCTGTCAAGTTGGTCAGTGATTACTCGAACCTCCGGAAGGACTGGCCACTATTTAAATCCCTGAAACCTTTTGTAAGACCATTGGCGTAGGTGTCCTTAGTGCCTGGGATTGTCCACTGATCCCTCAGAAAGACAATAAGTGTCTGAGCTATTTCCGAATCTGTCATCCTGGAGATTGCAAAATGAATGGTCTCGTCATCACTGTCCTGAAGTTCAACCTTATTCGCCTGTTCATCAGTCTCATGACCCATAGCCTCCGGAGTGTGCCCCTGCTCGTCCTGGTTTGATGTTCTCTCCTGCTCTGGGGTAGCTGCCTCCTCCTCAACTCTCGTGGAAGAGGCCCCCTATTTAGACTGGAGGGCTTTACGATGACCTGATGCATGGGCTCGCGTACTACGGGGAGAGTGAGGGGAGACATTGCCTCTATAGCGAACTTCCGATCCAGTGGAGAAGTTATCACCTGAGTCACTCCCCACCTGATTGCTAGATGATACAGTTGGAGAGTCACGGAGGCGTGAAATAGGCTCGTCTTTATCACTACGTCTGACTAAGCTATATCATGGGCCCATGGTACCTAAACATGCCACAAAAGAATATACGTTGTTAAAAACTATTACACATACAGGTGGATGCACTAACGGGTACTGAGGCTTCCCCTGTGCCATAAAAGTGACAATAACCCTTAAGAATAACGTCACTCAGTCTATCATAGGGCCAGTGCACTTAAGAACATATAAAGCATAAAAATTAAAAGCAACTTGTGTAAAATAATGCAGGTGGAACAGGGTTCACGGGACTCTACACGGCCTGTGTAGCGAGACACATTCCGTGAAAGGGCCCGTTAGAGGGGACTTGGCCATGAGGAGTGACAGACGGCGCGTCATGGGTTGTTACACGATTAAACATGCCACGGGCCGTGTAAGCGGCCGTACGACCCTCCTTGGACCAATTTTTGGCTTATCATGCGCACACACCTACTTTCATGTACATTTACCTCACTTAATTATGATTTCATCAACACAATAGCATATATAAATCGAGTTCCCCAAAAATCATGTCAAAAAGCAACAAAAAATCCTTAATTTTCATGGTTTAAACTTTAAGAACTCAACAATGGTGGTTTTTACCATTACATGCATGCACCACATCAATAATGTAAGTTATGATGCTTTAAATCAAGAAAGAACTAATCTTTGACTAAGATCTATACATGCAAGCACCAAAATCAATATTAGAGGATAGAGCATTTAGGTTCTTACTTGGTGCATAGCAATGAAGAAGAGGAGTTTCTTTGAAAACTTAATACCCATACTTGTTTTAAGCTATGAATCATGTGATTAACTCATGAATCATCACAAATAAGATAGTAATTTGTTGGGGTTTTAAGAGAGAAGGTGTGAAAAGACGAGAGAGAGCCATGAGATAGAGAGAATGGGGAATTTGGGAGTGAATAGGTGGGACAAAAGAAAGGGTTTTAAAGACCCTTGGTCAACCATGTTTGACTGGTCAAAGCCCACCACACTGGCGGCCTCGCGGCTCGTGACACATGTCATGGTCCATTTGGACCATCTGTCCCGTCTTACTTCACTCATGTTGCACTTACTTGGCACTGTACTATTGATGACGCCTCGACGGGCCACCAGATGGGTTATGACACTCGTCACGGACTGTTAGGCGGTCCGTGTACCCATACTTCACACGATTTGACTTACCTAGACATATGTATATTATGGCACCATGTCACGGGCTGCATAAGGGTTGACGGGCCGTGTAAGCCGGCTGTGAGACTACACTTGGTATTTTTGGTGCCTTGCAAGTTATACTCACACAGCCGTCAGATAGCTCTTTTCACGAGCCATTATATATGACACAACCCATGTATATGGGCTATGTGGCCACACTTAACAAATTTTTAGCTCGATACAGATGGGGCATTTCGGCCTTAAGACATGTCTTCCACCATCTGGGGACTCACGAACTCCAGAATAGCACCTATACTCACCTGGACACACAAATCAAAAATAAGAAAATGCATGATATAAAAATTAAAGTTTTTTTTCATAACTATTACAATGCATGGGTTGCCTCTCATGGAGTGCTTGATTTAACGTTGCGACACGACACATTGTCTTGACTACTCAAACTTCGTCAAAAAGCAAGAACTTAATCACTGAGGCTTTTTTTGCTGCACCCAAATATTGCTTCACTCTCTAGTTATTTACCTTGAATCGATCCCCATTTTCTACTTCTAGCTTAATTTCACCATGGGAAAATACCTGGGTAATCGTATAGCCCAAACCATCTTGACTTGAGCTTACCTGGCAAGCATCTTGATGTGGAGTTTTACAGTGAGACCTTGTCACCAACACCAAAGCTCCATTGGGCAATATTCTTGTCATGCTGGACCTTCATCCTCTGTTTGTACAGTGCTGAACACTCATATGCATGGAGGCAAAACTCGTCCAACTCATTGAGCTGGTCAAGTCTCAAGTCAGCAACCTCCTTACAATTCATATTGAGCTTCTTCAAAGCCCAGACTGCCTTGTGCTCTAACTCTACGGGTAGATGACAGGTTTTGCCAAACACCAACTGATATAGGGACATACCAATGGGTGTCTTGTAAGCTGTCCTATAGGCCCAAAGTGCATCATCTAGCTTCTTTGCCCAATCCATCCGGGTAGCATTTACAAACTTGGTCAGGATTTCCTTGATCTCTCTGTTTGACACTTCAACCTATTCATTAGTCTGTCGGTGATAGGGTGTGGCAACCTTTTGTTGTCGAACTTCATATTTTGCTAGCACAGCATGAAAAACCTTATTACAGAAGTGAGAACCCCCATCACTCATGATAGTTCTGGGTGTTCGAAATCTGGAAAAGGTGTTCCGCCTCAAAAATTGGACAACACTCTTGCTCTCATTGTTTGGTAATGCTACCATCTCCACCCATTTGGAGACATAGTCCACCACCACCAGGATGTACTTCATTCCATACAAACTCACAAATGGGCTCATGAAGTCAATTCCGCAAATATAAAAAATTTTGACCTCAAGAATCGGGGTCATGGGCAGCTCTTGGCGCTTCGAGATGTTTCCCTATTGCTGGTACTGGTCATACCCAAGAACTACATCGTAGGAATCTTTATAGATGGTGGGCCAGTAGTACCCATATTGGAGAATCTTTTTTGTTCTTCTAGCCCCACCATGATGACCCCCCACTGCGGATGAGTGACAAGCCTCCATAATACTCAACATCTCCGCTTTTGGGATGCACCGCTTGATAACCCTATTAGCACAAGTTTAGAACAAGTATAGGTCATCCCAAAAGTACCTGCGTACATCAAAAAGGAACTTTTTTCTCTGGTGAGGGTTAAGGCACTCCAGCATAATATCGTTCACCAAAAAATTAGCAAAATCAGAAAACCAAGGAATAAGGTCAATAGATGCTGCCAATACCTGCTCATCAGGAAAGGAATCATTGATGTTCAACTAATCCTTCTGTCTTGACTCATCTTCCAACCTGGACAAGTAGTATGTTACTTGGTTCTCAGATCCTTTTCTATCTAGGACCTCGAAGTCAAACTCCTGTAGCAGGAGAACCCATCTGACCAGCCTTGGCTTAGCATATTTCTTTTCCATGAGATACCGCAAGACTGTATGGTCAATGTGCACTATCAATTTGGTGCCCAATAAGTATGCCTAGAACTTGTCAAATATATATACCACAGCCAACAATTCCTGCTCAGTCACTGTATAATTCTTTTGAGCATCATTGAGGCTCTTGCTGGCTTAGTAGATAGGGTGGAAAATCTTGTTATGCTTCTGTTCAAGAAAAACATCCATAGCAATTTTGCTTGTATCACACGATGGGGTGGAATATCTTATTGCACTTCTGTCCAAGCACAACACCCATAGAAATTCTACTTGCATTGTATATTACCTCAAATAGGGCAATCTAGTTAGGTGCAACCACCACAGGAGCAGAAATCAGCTTTTGCTTCAAGGTCTCAAAGGCCTGTCTGCAGCTATCATCAAAATGGAACTTTGCATCCTTCTCTAATACCTTGCACAAAGGATGTGCGATCTTGGAGAAGTCTTTGATAAAATGGCGATAGAATCCTACGTGCCTAAGGAAATTTTGGATCCCCTTCACAGATATGGGTGGTGACAGTTTGTCAATCACCTCGATCTTTGCCTTATCCACTTCTATGCCCTTCTCAGAAATCTTATGGCCAAGAATTATCCCCTTTTTGACCATGAAGTGGCATTCTTCTAATTTAACACCAAGTTTGCCTTCTCACAATGCTGTAGTACCCTGCTAAGATTCAACAGATATGTACCGAAGGAGTCACCCACTACAGAGAAGTCATCCATAAATACCTCGAGGGTGTCTTCAACCATGTCGGATAAGACCAATATCATATAGTGCTGGAAGGTGGTTGGGGTATTGCATAGTCCGAAAGGCATTCTTTTGAAATCAAGAGTCCCATATGGGCAAGTGAAAGTAGTCTTCTCCTAATCCTCCGGGGCTATGGATATCTGATTGTAGCCCGAGTGCCCGTCCAGGAAGCGGTACCACCCTCTACCTGCCAACCTATCTAACATCTGGTCCATGAAGAGCATGGGGAAATGGTCCTTCAAGGTCCTCTTATTCAGCTTTTGATAATCCATGCACACTCGCCATCTAGTCACCGGCCTCAAAGGACCAACTCATTTTTGTCATTAGCTATCACTATCATGTCACTTTTCTTTGGGACACATTGCACTGGACTGACCCACTTGCTGTCAGAAATGGGGTATACCACCCCAGCATCCAACAACTTGATAATCTCTTTTTTTACCACCTCTTGCATAGGTGGGTTTAGCCTACGTTGATGCTCAATACTGGGCACACAGTTATCCTCCAATTTTATCTTGTGTGTATATATCCCTAGAGGAATCCCAATGATATTTGCAATGGTACAACCAATAGCTCACTTGAACTTTTGGAGGACCCCCAACAATGCCTCTACCTGGTTTTCATAAAGATTTGCAGCTATAATCACAGGGAGAGTATTGTCAGTGCCCAAAAATACATACCTGAGGTGTTGGGGTAGCTCCTTAAGCTCCATAGCTGGAGGCTCCTCGATGGATGGTTTAGCTGGAAATGTAGACCTATTCTGCGGGTCTAAGTCCAATTTTCTAAGGATAAATGACCTGGTACCCCTATCTTGCAATGCATTCACAGTGGCCATATACCCACTAATACCATCATCTGGGAAGTTCATCAATACCACTACTAGCATATCTACACTCATTGTTTCCTCTAGTGTGATCTCAGAAAGACAATCATCTTCAACATCTAGGATCGACATAACAATCACCTTTTTAGGTCTCTTCATTGCAGCACACACACTGAACTTTACCTCTTCAGTGTTAAGTTTGAACATCAGCTCCCCTCTCTCTACGTCTACTAATACCTTGCCAGTAGCCAAAAATGGTCTCCCAAGGATGATGGGAAACTTAAAATCCACTTGGCAGTCCAAAATGACAAAGTTTGCTGGAAAGATAAATGACCCACACGGACCAGCACATCACATAGAATCCCCACGAGCCGCTTCACTGATCTATCTGCTATGAGTAACCGCATTCTAGTGGGTATAGGGGCTCTTAAGCCCAACTTTTTGTAAACTGCCAACGACATCAAGTTGATGATGTCACCCAGATAACAGAGCGCTCTTGCAAAATCAAATGCTTCAATGGTACACGGGATAGTGAAAGCTCCCGGATCTTCCTTCTTTTCTACAAGAGATCTTATGGCAATGGCACTACAATGGTGGAGATTATTTGCTGGGTTGATCATGGCTGTCCTCTTCTTAGTCACTAAGTCTTTCATGAACTTAACGTCGCCCCACATCTGCTCAAGTGCCTCCACTAGAGGGATGTTCACTGAAATCTCTTTTAGCATGGACAAGAACTTTTGAAACTTGCCATCTTCAACCTTCTTCTGCAACCTCTTTGGTAATGGTGGTGGTTTAGGAATAACTGGCAGAGGTTGGGTCACTATTGGTGTCACCTCAGGCTCTTTAGTAACTTTAGGCTCTGCTGGTGTTACCTTTGCTTCTTCACTCAAATCATCAACATGCACCTCCACAAGGTTAGATATCTTGCCTTTTAGCTATATCCAAACCTACATTACTGGGTATAATAGGATCAAAGAGTACCTTACCACTCCTCGTGGTTACTGTCATGCAATGATTATCATTTTTAGGTTCTAAATAGTATCCCTCTGAAGTGACCCAGCTTTTCTCTGATTTATAGCTGCTAACAATTGCCCTATTTGCTGCTCTAATTGCTTGATCGAGGTGGAATGCAAGTCGACCAACTTTCGAACATTGGACATCTCCTCTTTTATATCTCGCATCCCTACCTCAGTGGAGTCAACTTTGTCAAGAACCTTTGCCATCATCTCTTCTAATTTTGAGCTTCCACTACCATCATTCTGGCACTCTTGGTTCCTATAGCCATCTCTATTCTACCAGTTTCCTTGATAGTTCTGATCATGACCATAGTTCCGACCTTTCTCAGAAATCTTATGGCCAAGAATTATCCCCTTTTTGACCATGAAGTGGCATTCTTCTAATTTAACACCAAGTTTGCCTTCTCACAATGCTGTAGTACCCTGCTAAGATTCAACAGATATGTGGCATTGTGTCTATAGCTTTTACCTTTTCTATGCCTCCATCTAAGAACCATTTTGCTGATAAGTCCAGTTGGTTCTTTATGTGGGGCATGTCTTGATCTCGTTCCTTCTCTTTTCATCGCTGCTCCACAGTCATCTCAAAGACGAGTCCCAAACAGTCTCCATCTCTAGTATACCATGCCCTGTTGTTCTTGGCTACTTGATCTAAGATCACCACTATGTCTGGGAAAGTCCTACACATATATGATCCCCCACAAGCAACATTAATGATCGACTTTATCACAAGATTGCATGACCTGTAGAAGACTGCCTTTAAGTGTTCATCTGTGAGGAGATGATCGGGCACTGCTTAAGCTTATGTCTGAATCTCTCCCAAGTCTCATGTAATGCTTCATTCAGCAGTTGCTTGTGAGACCCGATGTCAGTGTTGTTGTGATAATTGGAAGGAAACTCCTCCTAAGCTGTTTCTATGACTTATAAGGCCGGTTTAACATTCGAGGATGAATGTCCTAAGGGGGGAGGATGTTAGGACCCGTATATCCTTAATTGGATCGATTAGGAAAAGTTTGGGACCGAAAGTAAAATTTTACAAAGTTGGGATCTTAAAGACATGTTGGATAGTGCTCTTTAAAATGTGTTATGTTCTCATTAGTACACTTATATGTGTGGACCATTTATTTGACCAACTCTTGCCTATATATATAAGACAATTCTTTAACTTCCATTCATTTTTACACTTGAATACTTAGCCAAAGATAAGAGCCAAAACTAAAGAGTTCAAGAAGACCCTCTCGACCAAGGTATGCACAATTTGAAATTCATTCCCTTTTATTCCACAAATTATTTGTTAGTATTAATCTTCTATTTTGGGTCTTCTAAGAAACTTGAAGAAGATTGTTGAAGTAAGAAAACTTTGAAGCCTAGAGAAGTGCTCTCGGTTTTTTCCAAGGAGAATCACAATTCACTTTTTTTCATTTCTTAACCAAATTGTTGGTGTTAATCCTCTTCATTAAGGCCCCTAAGTAGTGTGAAAGGATTATTTGAGCAAAGAAACACCTCCTTCTTCCACTTTGGCAACCCTAGCTCAATTGAAGTGTCGAGGTGCTAATGTAAGCATTTATCTTATTTATTGTGTTATTAAGGTTCTAAGTATGTTGTAGTATGTTAAATTGAAGTGTGTTGAGCATTTATCTTGTTTATTGTGTTATTAAGGTTCTAAGTATATTTTAGTATGTTGAAATGAAAGAAAATCAAGAAATATTGAATGTGGTAGTGAATTGTATTTGGGGTTGGCCAAATTTGGGCATGAATGCTATGTTGGGTTGTATTGTGTTGGAAATTATGAATTGATGTTAGTTAGCATAAAATGATCATGATAGAGTGAAGAAAGTATTGGAAATCATTTTTATGCATATATGTATCATGTTGGCCGAATTGAGTTTTATGTATGTGGTTTAAGTTATGTTGCGTTAGAAGTATGAATTTGATGTTTATTTGGTGTTATATGATCATTGGAAGGTGAAGGAATGCATGGACATCATTTAATTTTGCATGAAAGTAGGCTGTCCAATTTTGAAGAAATTATGAAAATTGATACTTAGCTAGTATATTGTGATCATTATAGTATGACGGAACAAATAAAAACCATTCAAACATCTATGGGAGAAAGCTGTCCAGTTTTGACAACTTTGAAGCTATCCAATTTTTTTTATATATGCTGTCCGATTTTACATGCTACCCAAAATCTTGAATACTATCCAGTTTTGTATGAGTTATTGATGATACTTAGTGTTATTATTGTGATTATGGCATTGGAAATGATTTTTGATGATGTTGGGTTGTTGTTGTTGATTAATTTGAGCCGAGATAGATTCTTAGGGTGGCTTATTTTAAGGGGAGATGCTGCCAAAATTTTTGTAGAATTAAGGGGAAAACACTCCGTTCTTTGGCATGACTTAGTTAAACGTGAAAAATGTTATAAGTCTTAAAAGATGCCATTTCTTTACAATTCAAGCCTAAATATGTCTTATGTTCATTTTTAGCCATTCTTATGAATAATTAGCTATATCCTTAGCTCTTGTGTCTTTGAAATCCATAAATGGTAAGAGTTTGAAAGGAAATTGATTAGTTTGAAAGACTTTGTGTTCTAATGGTTCCAAAAATATAAATGCTTATAACTTTTGATAGAAAGTCCAAATTACCTTGGAAACCATTTTAAAACATTTCATAGTCATTTATATGATCTAGGTTGAGAATGTTCCTTCTAATTGGGACTAATTTGGGTTTCTGCTGGTCGTGGAACCCGCAACATCCTTTTATACAAGTTTGGGTAATTTTGAAAGAATTTAGGAACAAATACTACTTTGATTCCAATATAAATGTTTTACATATCTTTGATCTTGTGATGCTGATTTCTATGCATATGACTCTCACGACTCTGCTCATGCCTATTATGATATCGTTATCGGTTCTGGGGCTGATTGTTGTCATGCGTATTATGCTATATATATATATATATATATATATGTTCCAAAGTAGGCTGAATACGGCAGGTCAGTTTACCCATGGGCCGGCTTGCTTAGTTTGGAGATATAAGGAGCTGGGCTTTTGATCTGTTAGCATCATGCCTTAGAAGTGCAGGGCCATAGATTGCCCTGGCTCACGTGGGTGTAGGGTCGAAGATCGCCCTGGCTCATGGTGGCATTATAACTTGTGGGTGCAGGGTCACTGATCGCCCTGGCTCACTTACCCTATGTTTGATATGTGACGAAGATTTTGGGGATTTGAACTTTCTGGAAATTGCGGTGGATGGCTAATGTTTTGGAGGCCACCACTAGTTCTGGTCCATTAGACATGCTTTGGTATTTTGAAAATAAACATTTTAATGTTTTTTTATAAGTATTTGATTTTCACACTTCCATTTTGACTACTACTTTGATTTATATTTTGTACATTCTGTTTTACATTGTCGGTACGTATTTCGTACTAACCCCCTGTGCTTCGGGAGCTATGTTTCATTCCTGCAGGTACCGACGTATAGGTTAGTGATCCTCCAGCTTAGGATTCCCACCTGCTGTCTGAAGTGCTCCCTGGTTTTGGAGCAAACATTTGGTATATATATACTTATTTATTATTTTGTATTTTCGTACATTTGAGGGTACGACGGGGCCTTATCCCGTCATGATTCTGTTGGTATTTAGAGGTCAGTGGACTCCTGTGTCTGTGGGTTGCACCAGTTTGTATGACTATGTATGTATAATTTGTATGCTGAGCAGTTTTTACTGTCGTGGTTGCCTTGTCGACCCGTATGTATATGTATATGCTGTTTGTTGGGATTTTTCTGCGTGCAGGGTATTTGGGTTAGTAAGGAAAACAAAGAAAACTCTACCAAAATTTCTGTACAAATAAAAAAAATAAAATAATACACCTGTTATAATCGGGCGTTGCGTTTGTCTTTGGGTGCTCCAATCGGGCACTAGTCGTGGCCCAGGGGCTGGGTCGTGACAGAAGTAGTATCATAGCAGTTCATCCTCAGAGTGTTCACAGACCGTGTCTAGTAGAGTCCTGTTTATCTGTGTGTTGTGCACCACATCTATAAACAGGAGGCTACAGGACATTTAGGATG
>DF359988.1:39646-52293 GCA_000787875.1 Solanum virginianum | reverse complement strand
GTGTGATGTCACCAATGACATCAATGGGGTAGAATTTCCCCTATAAAAGGAGCTGCTGAGCTTCTTCATCAATCATCACCAAGAGAGTGTAGAGACATCGCCAAGAACACCAAGAAAGAGTGTATTGTGTGAGGTTGAGAGTTTTGTAATCTATTCCTGTAATTAATAGAAGAATTTTTCTCTCAAATTCTTGTTTACCAACACTTATTGATCATTTGGCTTCAACAATGATCTCTTTACATAGATTTAGGAAATTCTTTTCTCGTGAGCTAGTTTTGGAGTTGAATTAGACCTAAGATTCATTTCTTTACACGATATTAGAGTCAATCCAACGTGAATCCCAAAAAAAACAAATACTAGTTTGGATATTTTAGATTGATATCTCAAGATCATTAATATGTGACACATGAAAGGCAGGCAATTGTTTCAAGAAATGTCCTTTAGGACAGCAGACAGTCATCCTAAATGCTTTAAAGGAGGGAGTTATTGGTTTCCTCTTTCTCCTTCAAAAATCAAAAGTACAAACTTACATTTACCCACGATTTAATGGAGGGAACAGTATTTTGGTACATAAATTAAACAAATGACCAGTTACCCACAGTGTCTCCTTTATACCAAAGTTGAATTCTTATTTGTCAAGCCATTCACTTTAGGGGTGTGGTAAGTTTGGTTGAATTTTATATATAATATATTTGATAAATATATTTTAATTTTTAATACATTAATAATGCATATATAAATCACTTTTAATGCATAGTGTTGTTATAGATGGTAAATTTTTTAAAATATGGTATACCTAGATAATAAATAAAAAATATATTTAAAAATAGTAAATATTTTATAAAAGAAACTCAAAAAGGTAATTATCCTTATTAATATTTATGGACGATCATCCAAAATTGTAAGTCAAACTAAAAATAATATGTTACAAAAATAAAACTATAAAAAAGTATAAGAAATATTTATAAATTATATATATAATAATATCGGGTACATTTAATTTCGGGTTGACTTCTTAAAATTAAAATCAAATCAAACCAAATATAGTTGAAATTTTTTTCCAATACTAAACTAAGTCAACCAAACCACTAGTTGAAATTTTTTTCTTGAGTTGACTCGATTTTGCAATTTGATTTTGTTCAATCCTACTCACAAGTTTCATATTGGAAGTGAGAAATGCTTACTATTCGAGCAACTCTCGATTGTCTTATGATAAGTCAATCCTTCTAAAGCACAAGAAAGTGGTGAAAATTGAGTCATAGGTGTCACTTAAGTATTCAAATTAAAAAAGGTGACAATTTTGACCATCCAAGGTCGAAGTTGTTACTAATTATAGATTAAGTAGGATTAGGTTAATTAGGGGGTAAAGTGTAAATTTTAAAAACTTTAGAAAGTGTACATCTTCCAAAAGACTTTTCTCCCTTTCTAAATTTCAAATTTTGAAATTCCCCCTTTTATAATCTTTTTATTATTTCTCAATCTCTCCAGATCTTTCTCTCATTTTATATTCTTCTTCCTTCTTTCTCTCTCTTCCACCATTTTCTTTTTCTTCTTGTAATTGTCTGTGTTGCTACCGTTGTTATTGTCAACGTTCATTATTTTTTAGCGTGCTCTTCTTTTTTTTTTCTTTTTAGTTTTATTTTTATAAATTAGTTTAATTTAATTTAAAATTTTTGAAATTATTTTTTAGTCATCGAAGAAAATCTGAAGATACAACTTCAATTCTTTTAAGTTATTGAAGAAAATTTATAAATGTAGCAACCGTTGAAGTTGTTGCAGTAGCTGATGAAGTTGTTGCAACAACTACATTAGTTGCTATGATAATTGTTACAATAAGCGTCGTAGTAGTTACAGCAACTTCAATAGTTGTTTAAGTTGTTACAGCAAATTGTCAAAATTAGTTCAACAGCTTCTCCATAGTTGCTATGATGTCTTTGAGAGTTGTTTGGTTTTTTGACGAATAGTCAGGTGAAGAAGGGATGGTTATAGTGACAACGGAGATGTTGGTGATAACAACGAAGGTGAAGGTCATGGTTGTTATAGTGTCGATGATGGAGGAGAAGAAAGTGACAACAATGGTGGTGGAGGAGGAAGAAGAGAGGAAAATGACAGTGCTAGAGAATGAGAAAGTGGCGGTGATGAAAGAAGAAATGATGATTGTGACGATAGAGGAAGAAGAGGAGGAACTAGGTAGTGATGGAGAAGGAAGAGGAAAAATTGGTGATGGTCGGAGATGGTGATGGCAGCGGCAACTGCAACAGAGGAGGGGAGTTGGGGTGGCAGCAAAAGAGTGGGGAGTGATGAAATAAGGATGGAGAAAATAAAACTTTTATGTAAATAATAAAATTTTGAGATTTTATAATTAGTGCCAATAGAACTAATCTTAAAATTGTCACCTCTACTTAATAATTAAAATTTGTGTGACTTTTTCTTTTTTAATTTTGGAACTCTTTTGTCACCTTTAATTAACTCCTCCAAAAATTCGAGTCTCACTGATGAAGTAAATCTGTCATGTCAAATAATTAAAAGTATTTAGATGCCAAATGAAGGTACTATTTTTTACAAACTATTGCAAAAAACTCACATAACAAAGTAAAAGTACAGGTAGCTAATCAACACAATTTAGCATTTTTCCCCTCACTTTCGGACCTCATGTTTGGTTCTCAAATCCTTAGAACAAGAAAATCTTGCAAGGTCCGTACGAAATAAAGAGATGTCAAATATAACATCTGAGGTGTGGATTTGTTCAAGGCCGCAATGGTACAACTCATGAGCAACAAAGAGAAATATTTGATCATAATAATCAAAGCCCCAATCTCTTATGAAATTAGGGATGTTAGAGTTCAGTTCTTCCAAACTTTTAAATCTATTTTCAGTCATTCATTAGAGTGTACTAAACACCACACTGACTCCTCTAGAAATTGATACTGACTCGATTGAATTAATTGCAATGCTTGAAAAAGGAAACTCACTCTATTATAATTTAATCCATGATTGCAAGTACTTGATACGAATGCTGGGAGCTTCAAAGTTCAGGGAACAAAATAGGGTGGTAAATGCACTAGCCAAAACAAGTGTACAACAGAAGAATTTTGGTGACCCAGACTTTTTGAAAGTTCTACCAACGTGTGCTCATCTACTGCTACAAGCAAACATTGTAGAAACTACTTTTGCTAGAAAAATTAATTCGACAATTATTTCATCCCAGGGTCAGGGTGTGACCCAGACTATTTCTAACTCACAAACACTAGCTATAGTAGAAAGGGTTGTTTTAAGTTAATTAATGCATTATCCTTTCAACCAAAAAAACCTCAAAATTTTCAATTCAGTTCATCTGCATGAGCTTGATTAACGGGCAATTTCTTTTGCTTGTAAAAATGGACTATTTTTTTTTTAATTCAGCATGGATTACTTTATTTTTGAGAATTAAGGTGACAATTACATTTACAGAGCCATTTGTAGTGGTGAAAGGTTGTGAAAGAGCTTTACGTACCATATTACCGGGCGAAGGAAGAGATGGGTGGTCCAGGTACAAAGTACCACTGACAGCGACTTTCTAGGTTTATTAATTCAGTTAGCTAAACTCCATATTAACAGCTACTCTAGGAGGAATGTTCTTATGCGGTGCAAGAATCGGAGCTAAGAGCAGGATAGTTCAATTAAGGTTAGAGAAAGCTCCAATCACCTGTTGTCCATCGACTACACTTCTCGGCCTGATCTTAGGCCCTGACTCACCCTCCATGAGTTTGTCCCGAAGGAATCTCATCTCTCTACCAATAGAAGTAGCATCGGCCATTTACCCCACTTCCCAATCCTCTTTGCGCCAAAAAGATTCAGAAAAGTGATCTGTCATATTAAGATTAATTGTTACCTGATCAGAAGAACATTCAAGTTACGTGTTAACCCTATCATGATAACATAAAAATCTCCTTCTTTACTGAAGCCGAAGATACACTTAGTGCAGCATTCTAAAATTTCCTACAAAAGACGCCAATTTTCCTCTTCAGAAAAGGAGGTTGTATTCAGATCCTCTTCCCTATTTTCCTTTACTATCTTTTTTTTAATCATTTTATTGAACTCTATGACCAAAGAGACTGTACATCTGGAGTGCGGTATAAGCCGCCAATTGAGGTTCTTGTTATTTGTGGGTTGCCTACATTTTCTGAACCCGGCACATCCCAATCCTTTCTGTAAAAGAATGGACAAAAGTAGCAGTAAGATTATGTTAAAAGGAAAAAAATAAAATGTAAACAGCGCAGATGTTTACATTACATGTATATGATAGTATTAGAAAATGGGATCTGAAAGGAGCAGATATCATCCCAGGGGAAATGAAGCATTATTGCAAAATTACAATTATATAGAAAAGTATAAAATGATACAAAGACAAACAAAGGAGTCTCATTGTGTGATCCCAGGTAAACATTATTGTACTAGTTGGGAGAAACTTAAGCGACAGACATAACTGTTTTTCATTATCATAAGCCATAATACTTGTGGTCATGAAAAGCAGTTATGTCAATATGTCAGTGAACTACTTATTTTTAGAGAAAGGTAATTGTATTATAAAGCTAGTACTAAGTGTTGTAGTAGTTACATGCGAGCCAAAAACACCTCTCTGATCTTAAAGTGATTCAAAGAGCTGAGTATAAATTTTGCAAGGAAGCAAAAGTATGTGGTTAAACTTTATCTGTAAAATTACTTGGTGCAACTTAATTACTCGCAGCTTAACTACAGAATGATCCCTAGGTTTAACAGCATGTAGTGAGCTAGTTTAAAGACGAGAAACGTACAACGAAAAAAAAAGGGGGATTAGACACCCATAACTGAATCTTGGAATATCACTTTATATGAAAAGAGGAGTAAGTCATCATTTATATATGGTTAACACTGATGTCCTCTATTGCATGATAGAATGTAAAAGACTAAAAGTCACATGAAGAAGTGTAAGGGAGCAATTCAACTGTTGGATACTTCATATAAACAACACTAAGTGTGGTCCTACCTTCAGTTTTAGAACTTTCAACCAAAAACCACAACCACCATTATGTTTCATACTTTACACCTAAAATCTCTGCCTAGTAAAAACCTAAAGCAGAAATAAAGGGATGATTTATCAGGGTAAGATGCAAACAACTGTCAATGAAGAAGCAAGGCCATATTTCCTTTTGCTATTGAGAAGATTTACATGGAGATAATATAAAGAGGTTGCAGTTGAAATCTGAGTCTTCCTTTTGTTCTTTCCCCAGGGAGAGGGGGAGTTTGATATATGAAACAAATCCTTTTTATCCAAGAAATAAAGTAGACAATGTTCTGTATTAAACTAAAAGTGAAAATAAATGCATCCTACCACCTCCTATGATAATGGCCAATGGAAAAAGAGAAAATAAATATTGAGCATTTGGGGGCCAAACATATGATCATAAGTACAGTAGTATGCACAGCCACAACAAAAATGCATGAGAGATCTAATTGTTATTAACACTTGCACTCTATATTGCTTGGACTCTCCACGATAGTCAAGATTCAGATTACTTACTCCTTAGGAAAGGTGATAGAGACCACTATAAGAATCGTAAGGTCATTCCGAGTGAGAATTTGACTACCCAACACAAGCTTCTGGTTATGGACTAAAAGATTAAGAGGGACAAGAGGAAGAAGACCTTATATGACCGACAGAGGATTAAGTAAGGGACTTGACCCTTCTCCTTTCTCTATGTAACTTGCGAGTTAGGACCTGAGTATAGAGCCACGTCGATTGGGGATGTCGAAACATCAATAGGATAGAAAACATAATCCTAAAAATGACTTCGGAACACGATCAAGAGCCTCAATCGAAAACTTTTCCTATCTAGTGTCAACTAATCTTCAACATTTGTACCAACTAACTGGAAAACTTAACTTGAAAAACAAGAGTAGACACGAGGAGGATCAAAAGATTGACTCTCAGTCCTCTAACGTTAGAATGTTGGTTAGACTACAATCTACACCTATGAAAGAAAATTCACGAATTGTGATCCATATGATCATAAAGAAAGGATTGTCGATATGTCTTTATAGCGTATGTGTTGTTTCTTTTGATTGGAGTCTGCCGCTACCTGGATCAATCGCCCTATTCTAGCTCGCTTTGTATCGTTCAATTTTAGAGAATTCATTAGATTGTGAAGTTGTTTCACACATGGTCATATCGAGGGAATGAAAATGAAATTACCCCTAAATAAAAAGAAAAGAAGAATGTGAGAGGATGGTTACTAAAAGAGATGCCTTAAAAGGTTGGTCGTTTGTCAGGACGAGAATTTGAGTTCTTAGTATTGGTGTGTTGCTGCCCCTCATACTTTTCTTTCCTTTTGGATTTGTTCTTCTTATTTTCTGTTCTGACTTGCAATAAATATCCCTCGATAACTTAACTTAATTGGAAGAAAATTGTCTTTCTCTATTTGGGTGTGAATATTGTTAATGTTATGAGTTGGATTATGAGCATGTTGGCCTATTTAAGTTACTTGATTCATACTAATTTCTCGAATCCTAGTTGGTGTATTATTTATTGGATTGTATTAGTGATCTGATATTAAGAAACCCTGCTTAACAGAGTTTTGAATTAGATGGTCAGCATATATTCGATAAGGACTATAATTAGGATTAAAATCCTGATTTTCATTTTTGTTTGTGTCTAGTCTTGTTGGGGTTAATATACATGGTTAAATCACTTACAAGAGAGATTAAATCAATTGTTGAATTCACATGAAGAATCTAGAGATGAACACTTGATCTAAACCCAAAACGATAATCAAGACGAGCAACTAAAGTTGCTGGAAAGTCGCTCACTGTCCAGCTGCATTTTAAAGAGAAGAAAACTGGAAAATTGATGTAAAATTTGTGTCTTAGCAGCCGTAAGTCGTGGGCTACAAGATGTGTCTTAGAAATAAAATCTAAGTTCTATTTATAATGCTAAAACACTCCTAAAATGAGTAGGAAAAAGTAAGCCTAATTGGACTAGGAAAGGAATCCTAATTGGTTTTGGATTTCCAGTCGCATGATGCTTCACGGACTGGATGGTCTTTTTCACGCCCAAGATTAGGCTTTCATGATGCTTAACTTGTCATGAAAACTGTCAAAATGTGTTCCTCTTTACGGACTGGATGGTCTTTTTCACGCCCAAGATTACGCTTTCATGATGCTTAACTTGTCATGAAAACTGTCAAAATGTGTTCCTCTTTACGGACTGGATGGTCTTTTTCACGCCCAAGATTACGCTTTCATGATGCTTAACTTGTCATGAAAACTGTCAAAATGTGTTCCTCTTTACGGACTGGATGGTCTTTTTCACGCCCAAGATTACGCTTTCATGATGCTTAACTTGTCATGAAAACTGTCAAAATGTGTTCCTCTTTACGGACTGGACCACGACCCTTGGTCTTTTTCATGCCCCAGATTGGGCTCTTTGCTTTATATGACAATTTTCTTATGACCTAAATCACTGCTTTTAACTTTTGAGTTTAAGATATTTTATCTGCTAATACATGCTGTTGTTTTTAATTTATTGTTTGATGTGTTTGTATTTGATACTAGAATCTACTAAAGTTTATGCTAATAATATATTTTCTATCGACACTATACATGGTTGGATATAACTTGTTCTTATGCAGCATGAGTTTGAAAGAAAGAAACAAGAAATATTAGATGCTTAAAGTGCATCAGTTGTGGAAGGAGAAAGTAATTCAGCTAGTCGGTTTTCTCAATTAAGTGAAATGGATATGTGGGTGCAATTTGTTGGTGGAAAGAAAAAAGGAAGAGTCAAAGGTCTTGGCTCCCTCGGTCGAATTGTAAAGGTATCTATTACATCAATATCGATCTTGCCAGAAGAAATTGATGAGATGATTATGTTTCAAGTGAATTCTTCAAATGCTGATTTATATGCTCAGTTGCAGAACAAGCGCCAGAAATATAAAAGGATGAGGAAGGAATTAGACTTGTTGAAGAAGTATGTATACAGGAAATCATCTTCAAATGAATAATCATCTCATGAAGAAGACAACCAAGTTGGTGAGGATGAAAGTGATGATGATTCTGACATCGGGAATGAAAGTGATTCTGGCCCTAGTAACATGAATGAAAGTGATTTTGATCTATGATGAATGGTATTATTTTTTAGGATTCAAGTTTGGGATATTTTGTTTTGGACCATTTAAGAATCATACATTTGAAGTGGATATTTAATTATGAATTATGTTTTTTAATTATCAGTTGTAATGATCTACATTAGACTTATGTTGGATGATGTTTTTGAAATTATTGGAGGTTTTGAATAGATTTTTCTCTAATTATGAATTATTTCTAGTAATTTACATGTGAATTATTAGTTGGGGATTTTCATGGAGATGTATATGCTAAATATTCATAAAATTTTTCTTGCGAATTTACTTAGGGTATTTCATAGGAATTTTATTGCGAAATAGTTTCATAAATATCAACAAGAAATTTTCTTTTGGTAATTAGAAATTTTTACCTCCAAATTTTCTTCAATTTTACTTGGGGATCTTATGGGGAATAACTTGCGAATTTTTTCCGTAAAAATTCGCAGGCAAATTCGTTTTCATATGAAATTCTACCAATTAATTCTTACAGAATTTTGATAGTTAATCGCAAATAAATCCGCAAATAATTTACCTGCGGATTTATTTCTGCAACTGAATTACCTAGGAATTTTCTAAATTCGCAAGTAATAATTACCTGCGAAGGTTTTTCCATCGGATTTGAATTGGCAAGAAAATTCGCAGGTAATCAAATTACTTGGGAATTTCATTGTATTATCCCTATAAAAATCCTCGGGTAATTAGCACTTTTCTTGTAGTGTTATAGAATTGTATATGTGTAACTGATATACATAAATATTTGTATATCTGACAAGAGAGATTGGGAGAGCGAGATCGAGAGAGGGAGGAGAGAGGTGAGTGATGGAGGATAGAGAGTGGAGAGAGGCGAATTGTATATGTATATCTGTTGAATTGAATATGTATATCTGTCAAATAATTATATATATGCAACTGATATACATATGCATTTGTATATCTAGAAAGAGATTGCAGAGGGATGAGAGAGGAGAGAGAAAATATTAATAAAACCCCAACTATAGCTATAAATTGTAATTTTTTTCGAACTATAGTGGTATAATGTAAATGCAAATCAAATGTTTGCCTAATTACGTAATTTACTCTAAAATGAACTTGTAAGCCACTGGTCCTACACAATCGAGGATCTCAAATGGGCTAATATAGCGAGGACTAAGTTTTTCCCTCTTAGCGAATCTCATAACACCTTTTATAGGTGATACCTTATAAGATTCTGCTCACCAGTCTAAATGATCATATTCCTAACCTTGAGATCTGTATATTCTTTTTGTCAACTCTGTGTTGCTATAAGCTTAGTCCGGATGCCTCTTACCTTGTTCTAAGCATCCTTTATATACATTTTCTCTGAGCTTCAAAACTACTTGTTTTTGCCGATGTTGAATAATTATGATGTGAAATCTTTTCAGAGAGAGACAGAGAAAGAGAGAGAAGAAAGTGGAGAAGAGAAGGTGGCAGTGGAGGTGTGGAGAAAAACAAGAGCGTGAGATAACGATTAAATAGAGGATTAATAAGGACATCAATTAGTTTTTTATATATATAAATTAGTATTGTTTTAGAAAAAGAAAATTAATAATTTTTTTAAAAAAATAAGGAATGAGTGTACTAATTAACCCATTTTACAAGACTATATTAGATTTCATCTATTTTAAAAAAAAAAAAAAAAAGCTTTTTCAATTTGATTTATATGGAATATTTTTATTTAAAGTTGATTAAGATTTTAAAAACTTCATTTTTAAAATTTTAGATATTTCAAATTATATGATAAATAATATAAGTTTACAATTTTTCTCATAATGTACGTGTTTTGCACGTATGAGCCACGTCAATTTAAAAATTATATATAAATAGTAATTGTCATTAAATAAATACAATATTCATGTAAATAAAATTAAATCAATAATATTAGTTTGAAAAGCAATAGTTTAGTCTATTGTGAAACAATAAAGATGAAAAAAAGTAGTTCAATTGTTTATAATGTAGATATGTTAATAGTTTTTGAATACATAAAGTAATAATTTAGAGCTGAAAAGTTAGAAGTTAAATAATTAATTGATTAAAATTAATGTGATAAAAGATTTCTAAACATAAAAGGAGTACTTCAATATTTTCAACATAATTTTACTGATTTTTCTTTTTAAATTTGTTATTTTACATATTTTTATTAATAAAATATTTGATAGTCAAAATTTATATTAAGTATTTACATAGAATAGTCATAAATCAAAAGTGAACTCTAAATATAAAGAAAATTCTAATCCAAAAGTGAATCTTGAAACTAAATAAATAAAAGATTAAATAATAAATTAAAAAAAATAGTGAAATGAAAATTTTGTCTACAAAAGAGTATTTTATTGATGAGCAAAAAATTCAAACAACATTTCTAAGAATCTTCATGGTTTTAATATAGTATATAGATTCATTCATTAATGTTATGGTATCAGTAAGGTTTCCTACATTCATTCATGTACAATCAACTCAATACACACGCCCGCGCACACACATAAACATACACGCATATATATATATACACACACATACATATATATACCGTAATAATATCAAACAAACTAAAAACGAATCTTATATGACCAATCATATAAGTCATTTAGAATTTTGTCCCACTGAATTCTCTTAGGACTCTTTTTAACAAAAGAGTTGATGAACTCCAGATTTTTTAAAGAAGAATAAATGGGTTTATATAAAAAAAGATGCTATAAATATTCCGAAATAAGCTATACTGACTGAAAGAACTGCATTCTTTAAAAATTCATTCCAATCCATCAAATTATTAGACTTTGGATGCAAAAAACTTATAAATGGAGCTAACCATTTCGATAAGATATCCAAATTAACTCCTTCCTGGTTGAAAGGAATTCCTATAGCTCCAACAAACAAAGTAAAAAGTCCTAATTTTAAACTATTAAAGAGAAACTCCTTCCTGGTTGAAAGGAATTCCTATAGCTCCAACAAACAAAGTAAAAAGTCCTAATACAAATATTAGGAATAGCATAATAATGTTCGATTCATAAGATATCCAAATTAACTCCTTCATGGTTGAAAGGAATTCCTATAGCTCCAACAAATAGAGGTTAGGAAGGGGGGTAAGCTAGACAATTACTTTGAGCCGACCGCATATTTATGAGTTAATAAATCAAAGGATGCGTTATGGGTGATAATAATTTATATTTTGTGTTCAATTAGTATAGGTTTTTCTATATTTATCCCCCTAGTGATAATTAATTTATATTTTGTGTTCAATTAGTGTAATATTTTCAATATTTATCCCCCGTTCCAAGATATCCATGCATATATGTGTATCATGAATATCAATAATATATAGGTGTCAAAAAGACGTTTAATATGTGTATCATGAATATCAATAATATATAGGTGTCAAAAAGACGTTTTTCAACTCAATTTTAGCTATAAGTTTGGACTCTAAACCAAAGTCAAATCACCCTTGATCTTCTTCAAAATTTTGTGTACTTAATCTATTATGTACTTTTTTTTAAAACAATCTCTGTATCTCTATGAGATAATAATAAGATCTATATATATATTTATTTTCTTTAGGCTCAACTTGTGAAATTTCACTGAATTTATTATTATTATATCATGTACTTTCAACAAATATCAATAGCACCCACTAAAAAGTTCCTTTATTCATAAAAAGTGAAAAATGATACTCTTTATATATAGTAAAAGTCATGCTAATATTTCCCCATTTGGAGAAAGGCCCAACTCACCATTCTAGCCCAGGGTTTAGGATTGAAAATTTATTAAAAGATAAATATGTTTATTTCAAATTAATAGAATTAGAGCTGAACACAACCTATATAGTTTCACTGGTGAGTCTATTAACAAATGTCTTTAAATTAAATGAAAATACTTTCTATTAATAATTTGGTCTAGAAATATTCACACTGTTAATAGTTTGATCCATAAAGTACTTCTATTATTACTTAATTGAGTAAAAAATGTCCTTTTTTCAATAACTTTTTTCCTTTTTAAACGTATTTTTTCCAATAAAGATGTTGCATATAAAAAATTCTTTTCTTTCAAAATATCTTTAACTAATAAAAAGAGTAAGGTAATTTTTTTCCCTTCTTAATCATGTTTTAGCAATTAAAATATAATAACCTTATATACTTTTTAAACTGATAATATAGGTCATACATATAAGATTATGATTAACTCATCATTAATTTTTATTTAGACAACTATAACATCTTATTCTATCCTAGCTAACAAAATAGAAAATATTTATTTCTTAACTCTTTTCGAATTGAAGTAGCTGGATTGGTAAAAACCTGTTATTATATTGGACTTGAATCTCCTTAAAAAAAGTAAGATATACGCATCTTATTTTTCAGTTGTACTATTGTAGTTTTCAATAACATTTGCTAATATAATCTTTGAAATACAACAATCATATATCATAGTATCATACATTAACAAATTTATATTAACTTGAGAGTCGAATCCTAATTTGAGATCGTCTAGAGTCGAGGTCAGATC
>DF359988.1:17215-39607 GCA_000787875.1 Solanum virginianum | reverse complement strand
CAGATCGAAGCTTGAGGTTGTGGTTACGCGACTAAGTGGTGATTGGTTCAGTTCCATGAAATGTGCAAATTAAATGCTGTCATATTATTATTGATGTCTTTTTTTGGTATTCTTGATCTGACCTGTCCTATTCTCAGTACAAACTGAGTGAAGCTTAAAAATTATAGCAGCAGATAGGCTAATTTTTCATGAAAACAACTCTTCAACATATATAGCCTTCACGAATAAAGCTTAAAAAAGAATCAATTGCACAAAATTAGCCAGTGACTAAATGTGCAAAACCATGCAAGTGTACAGCCATTGACACAATTTAACCCAGACAATACCAAATGACTAGTACAAATTATATCTAACTTTATAGAATTTAATTTAACTTATATAAATTGTATCATAGAATTAATTTAATTACCAGTCTGGTCTTTTCATGTGCCAAGCCCACATGGAAAATCTTATCGACAGTGGGTGACAGTGAAATTCAAATACATGACCTCTGAAGTATATGGACCATCTTACCTAAAATTTTAAACTATTAAAGAGAGCATTTTTTATATTACTTAATTATATTCACAACATGTCTATCTTATTATCCTTGCATTATAAATTTAAAGTGCAAATTTAAGGAAACATAAATTAATTGAACAAAGAAAAGTTAGTAATAATACGTTAACAACACATGCACGCAAAGAGTAGTAAACGATCTAGGGTTAATTGGGAGGTAACAAAGTAAGGGGTGATTATAAAAAAGTATAGTATAAATTTTAATTATTTTACATAGCAAATAAATTTGGTTATCCTAATTGAGTCAACTTTGATCTCTCACAGCTTGTTGATTTTAGGTGTGGAAAATATAAGAAAATGTGCATTATTATACTTTCTATTAGTAGAAAAAACATTAACCTTTTTGCTTCCATCTACTTGTAAATTCAAGCAAAATTGGCCAATTCAATTTATGTAAAATGTAGGAGTATCAAATTAGCATTGTTGGCATGAAAGACTAGAGATCACATGGCTTAGTATCTCAAATTCGTTAAAGTTGTATATATATTTGTTCTTTCCAATATCATGAGAGCTTATAAAGTCAAATGTACATACACATGCTCATTTTCAATACATAATCATATTCCAACAATCAGTATATAATTCAAATTTAAATAAAGCCACACATGTGTTACGCACATGTCTTTCCACGCCTTAGGCGAATTTGCACCTTGGCTAGCCGCACATAGAATATTTCTGTTGCCTTCCAACACTTAATTTTATTTCTGGATGTCTTCTTGCCAGCATTGTGCCCTCACATAATTCTGCCTTTTGTTTTGCCATCGTCAAGTCCCACAGTCTTGCCTTATCAAACCAACACACTTGCCCAGCCTTGTCAAGTATTAGTCTTGTCAAGCAACATACTGTCTTGCCTTATCGATCGATGCCACTGCCTTGTCTTTGTCTTGCCTTGCTTTTTGCCCAAGTTTGCTTAGCCATCACACCAGCATCCTTGGTCCTTATATCCAAGCTCTCTTGCGGCCAACGCTCAAGTAGGTTGAACACTTTGCTGCACTACCAACACTTAGCCGCACAAACACAGTACATTGCTTTGCCACATAGATGTCAAGGCTAATGTAGAAGTACTTGTCACGCTCGTATCATGTCGCTTAGTTAGACTTGGGGTCTAACAGATATATACTATTGCTAATATAGTTTTATCACATGGTGTTAACATAAAAAGACATAATTATAACTTATAAGCATTACCTCTCAAATATATAACAATAACAATATATTAAGTGTAATATTAAAATTGGATATGGATGCAATATTATTCTTATTTTATGAAAAAAAAAAAGATTATTTTTGATATATTCCTGACAAACATATAAAAATTGATTAAAAAAATATAAAATAATAAAGACAACATGTCAAAATGTATAGCATGTTAAAATAATGTGTATTATTTAAATGTGGATTCCAAACATAACAAAAGCAAGTATTTTGTCAATATAGAAACAAAATAAGAAGAAAGGTATAGAAAAGACAAGGAACAATTGAGTTCTTTGCATTTTGCACTATTTTATGATTTCCATTCTATTTTATTATACTTGATGATCACACTCTGATCTCTTTGTTTTCTTGTAAAGCAGTAGAAAATCTTTTTCATCATTTTGTGAATTATTCCTAATGGCAAATCAGAAAATTAAAATACAAAAAATGTTAATAAAAAAAATTAAAGCATTAAACAAATTAATAAAATAGACATCCTTGAACACACTTTATTATTGTCTCAATTACTTCCTCATCAATCATCATAATTAAAATCATCTCAGTAATTAGTACTGCTAAATATGTTGGAATTAATCCTAAATCAACTTTCAAACTTGAGGGACAATTAGGAAATTGTCCAATAGAAGAACATCATCAACATTCTTAACCTCATCTTATAATTCAAATTTAATAATATCCGATTTTCAAGATAATAATTTTTAAACTCTGTGGGGAAAGGGACTCCAATTAATTACAGCTGTTTCATCTCCTTATTAATGAATTGATTTAGACGACAAAGGAAATTTGTTTAGGTTTGGATTTCCTAAAACATGTAACTATTTTTGTTATTTTGATAATAATGCCAAAAATTTATAATGTATTTTATAAGATTGTGTAGTTACTACTCCCTCCATCCCATCATAATTGAATTTGTGAGCTAATGAATGCATATTAAGAAAAGTATTCAAAAACAAAATTTTGATCATACTTTTCATTATTACCTTTGTAGAGTCATAAATATATAGTGTAATTTGTCTCCTAGAAAATATAGAACTTTAATAAATGGAAGCGCAAATATGAAAAAAAATTTCAAACATTCATTTTGAATTTTAAACAATTTAACTATTTTGAACCTTGAAAAAATCCTTAAAAATTAGGTAAAGCTCTTAAAAAAGAAAAACAAAAAACTACACTTGAAAAAAATAAAATCTATTTCCCAATTAATTTTTGTGGTACCCTCAGAGAATCTTATTTTTTATTAATGCCAATTTGAGAATCATAATGGCCTTGAAAGTGTAGCATAATTAGGAATAAGTGCTGCTATTTTGTTACGGTCAATCTCAAACATAATCATGAGAAATGGAATGCCATCTCTTTAACTTTATGATGATAATTAGGCCATTAGCCTTAAACAAATATTCATAAATGCTCTCTCAAAACACATGGGCCCCTATTTTGTTTACTTTGTGACTCATTTTCTTCCGCCTAGGCCCCACTCATCCAATATTTAAATTTATATTATAATTTTAGATTAGATTTATAATCATCAAATATTTATAAAGGATGATATATAACACATTCAAATTTGACCTTAGTTGGTAAATATGCAATCAAGCTTTGAGAGTGTATTGTTTATGACGAATTTTTAAGTGATAGAAAATAAATTGCAATCACAAATAAAATTGTTCCTCCTTGATTCTTTTCTCATAAAATTTTCTTCATGATTCGAGGATTGTTAGTGGTGCATTAGATATATCATAAAAATTATTGATTCATGTGAATCCGTAAGTTCGTTTCTTCACCTCCCACCCCTGCCCCCAGCCCCAACCCCACCCTACCAATAATCCTTTTTCTCTTCTCTATTTATCTACCTTTACTAATTCCAACATTTCCAACTTTCTTTAGCCACCCCTTCCAAAAATAGAGAGAGAAAAAGAGTAACACAACCAACTCTTTTACTCATTATTATGGGGAATTATAGGTTTAAATTATCAGATATGATGCCAAATGCTTGGTTTTACAAGCTCAAGGACATGGGCAAAAGCAGGAGCAGCAGCAGAAACAGAGGCCATAGCCACACAACCTCATCTTCATCAGCATCATCATCATCAAATCTGCAACCAGACAAAAAAAGACCACAACCCCACAACCTTGGTTGTCAAAGGAAATCATATTACATTTCAAGAAACCTCACTAGTCCAGCTGAAACATTCTCCCAAAATCCTGTCTCTGACACTGTCCAGTTCACTGAGCCACCAAGAAAATCTTCCAACAAGAGGCGCAGTACCAATTACAGGAAGAGAAATTCTCCCAAATTTGTCAATTCCTCTGTTTCAGCCAATTGTAGTTGCCGTGCTTCTCTTGAATCTGTCTGGACTAAACCTGATTCCACACCAGAAGAATACACAAATTCACCTGATTCATCATCTTCCTCGTCGTCGTCGTCCTCAATTTTGCCTGAGAAAATCCAAACACCCGAAAAACTAAACCCTATCACCTCAGTTTCACCCTCTTGTGGCTGCAGAATTGATTACATGAATCAAGATTCTCATGGGTTTCAATCAGTTTCCAAAATTGACCTTCCTCCCATCATAACCAAGCCCGAAAAATTCGACGAAAAACAGAGGATTGTGAAACAAGAACAGAGGATTGTGAGAAGAGTATCAGCAAGTGGTGTTAAGCTGAGAACAAATTCACCAAGAATAACTACAAACAGCAAGAAGATTCAAGGAAGCAGAAAGAGTAATGTTTCTTCAAGGAGGACAAGTGTTACAGAGAGCTTTGCAGTGATGAAATCATCAAGAAATCCACAGAAAGATTTCAGGGAATCAATGGTGGAAATGATAGTGGAGAATAATATAAGGGCATCAAAGGATTTGGAAGAACTTCTTGCTTGCTATCTTTCTTTAAATTCAGATGAGTATCATGATCTAATCATCAAAGTCTTCAAGCAAATCTGGTTTGACATCACTGAAATTCGACTCAAGTAAATAAGAATCTATGTATTAATTTCCTATTCTAATATACTACATAAATATGCATTATGACTGAGATTTATGTCTTTTTAACTTTTGGCGTGCACAAGTAAATATTTAAATTATTGTAAAGTTAAATAAGTAGATGCATATATTTTGTATGACAAATCATGCGTGATTTGATATGTAGAACGCATGCATATCACATCATTTGTCATATATAATATGTGCTAACTTATTTAATTTTATGATAATTTAAGTATCTAATAACTCACGTTCAAGTTGAATGACATAGACATCAATTGTGATCAATTAAACATCATGTTTATATATTATGTCATGTATAATTATGTTTAAATTCCACCACCAAAAAGTGTTAATCAAATTAAATGTCATGTTTTATATATTATGAGATGAGAATTTTTTGAAAATAAATTTTTTATGTCTAGAAAATAGTGATAAAATCTGCGTACATAATCCTCCCCAAGACTCATATGTTATTATTGTATATATTATGTCATGTGTAATTAAGTTTAAATTCCAACACCATAGAGTGTGATAGAAGAATGATTTTCAATGAGGGATGTTGGGTTCGTTGAATGTGCGGAGGGGAAAAAAAGGTACAAAATCCAAATCTTGTAATAAGAAGATTTGTTTGACCATTGATGTGATTTTGTCTGTTGGAGATGCGTGAAAACAAACCTCACCTTCGTCCAAATTGTTTATTACTTTACTAGATTGTTTTGTCAACTATGATCACCTATTGAATAGTATTAATTGTTCCAGTACTCTTGTTTTTTTCTTTATAACCAATAAATTAGCGCCGAAGGATATGGCCCCCCGGCTTAAGAATTATGAGGTTTTAGATTTAAAATTTTAGGTGATAAAAAGTTTATTATTTCCCTCAATTCAAGTTATTTGTCTAATTTTTACTTGACATGAAGTTTAAAAAAATAAAGAGTTTATGAATTTTGTGCTCTTAAATTAGAATTATATACAATGAACCATAATGCATGTTCTTTTACTTTTGTGGTTTTAAATATGTCATACAAAAAGTTAGAAGTAAAAACTTGTTAAAAGAAGTAACATTTTCTTTTGGAATAAATTAAAATGAAAAATACGAAAAATAAATTGAAAACTTAAGTTATATATGATCTCTTAAAGTTGTCCGTATATTTCACTTGGACACCTAAACTAAAACTTGTACCTATTGATCGCCTCTACAGCTGAACACTTTTTGAACAATCAACTAAAAAATATAATGGTGTAATACACTCGTGGTGACTTGACAAAAATAATGAATAAAATGATGACATATGTCATATGGTCCAAGAAATTACTTTTAAAATGTATTATAATTATAATGTAAAAGAAAAAGGAAATTAATACTATTAACAAAAATACAACAATAAATTCTCTAAACCCCACCAACCCACTCACCACCCAAGCCCTTTACAACTTCTTCAAAATTGTTCGAATATCCGGCAATCTAAAATCTCAATTTCAAACATTAATGTTTCAAACTGCACTTCACATAATAACATAAAAATGAATACAATCTTTTTATTGTCTTATCCA
This sequence comes from Solanum virginianum, assembly GCA_000787875.1. Taxonomy (NCBI): domain Eukaryota; kingdom Viridiplantae; phylum Streptophyta; class Magnoliopsida; order Solanales; family Solanaceae; genus Solanum; species Solanum virginianum. The sequence continues at coordinate 33,302 of DF359988.1, read as the reverse complement.
CTTAAATTAGCATTTTATTGCTCTAATTGAAAGTAAAAAAAATAAACAAGAGAAATTTACTTCAGAAAAGGCATCAAGAGCCGCACCTCGAAAGATGAAGAAAAGTTAGGATTAAAAATTGGTTTGTAACGATTCTGTGGAACATCATTGTTTTCGTTTTCGTCGTTGGATTTGTTGTACTGAGGTTCTCATTCTTAATTTTCTGCCTCTAGTAACCGCCATAAGTATCACAAAGTAAGAGTTAAATCACAAATTCACAACTTTGCTTATTTTCATAAATCAACAATATGACAAAGATTCAAGAAAAAGATTTAATCAATTCTAAATTTAAAAAAGAAAAAATGACCGAGTGGTGCCATTAATGGGAAAGAGGGTGGTGGTACCTCAAAAGAGGATGAAGAAATGAATGTGATGACAACGATGACGATGGCCAAGAAGGTGAAGTGGTTGGAGAAAACAGCGGGAGAAGAAAGTTGTAGGATACCCACGACGACGACGATAACTACTTGGTGGTAAAGTGGAGATAGGACCGGCAACAAAGCACAAGGAAGAAAAAAGAGATTTTTTTTTTTAATTTTAAAAATTCTAATCGGATGCTTTCACGCATTCATTAATCGTGAATCACACTCAAAACGCAACATAAGCAAAAATTAAATGTTCAAGTGGCATCAATTTGAAGTGTTAGAAGTGTTCAATAAGTATAAGTCTTAGTTAAAGTATCCAAAATAAAATATACGGACAATTTTAAAAGATGACATATGACTAAGCCTAAATTAAAACAAGGAGAATATGAGATTTTTTCACATATAGACATAACTAATCTTATTATTGTCATTAGGACATCCTATGTAGTATTATTCTTATGTACATCTTACGGAATGAGCTCTAACTTACAACATATTCAATGTTAAGAACCTATCACATTTAGTAATTTTAGCATAGGAAAAGGACAATGTAGAAGGTAGTCAGAGAAGGGTAAAAGTGGCGTATGAATGACATTGGTCTTACAGAGATAGATTAGTTCCATTAGCACAGGACAGGGACCCCTCTATAAAGCTAGAGTTTGAACCTTCTTTTCTTTTTCTTAGTAACTTATGTATAAAAAATAAACAAACTTTATTCCACTCTTCATCAATTGGTTTCATAAGTGTCTTAATATAGTATTTTTTTTTTGTTAGTCCTTCTTGTATTCAAACAATAATAGAAACAGTAAACAAAAAACATTAAATGAAGTTACAAACCAATCTGAGTCCTCCGGGGATAAAATAAATTAACAATTATAGAGTAGTGATATCTCAAACTCTAGTAATTTCCAGCGAACTCAAAGAACCAGCAATAAGACATCTATTTGTCAATCAATCATATTATTTGTTGAAGCCAAGTGACGCAAGCGATGATGACGGTGCGAAGAGTCCCCTTTACTTGACTCTTTAAGAGTTAGAGGAAGTGTTTCCTATTATAAAGATAACACTTTTCCTGTATTTTACCAATGAGGGAGAAATAACTCTTTTTCCTTTACTTGATTACTCCCACATTTTCTTTATTTTTTCAACCTTTATTTCTCAATTTACATCAACTATAAACCCAACATTTTTTTGTCTCAATTTTGTGTGGCAATATTAAAATTTGGATCTCAATATAAATTGATATTGAAAGAGTATTTGGATTCTATTACTAAAAAAGTAGTACTATACAACAAACTGTACATTGTGAATCATATCTACAAACTCACTGACAATTTTGTTGTATCAATATTTAGCTGACACTTCCAAAAAGAAGATACCTTTTTAAGTCCCTCCTACTGCTTACATAGACCATATAGCATAATACATGCAAATGGTAGAGAGAAAAGGTTTCTCACAGAAAGATTCAAATTAAGATCAAGTTTCTCTTTCACTCATTTAATTTATACTCTCTCCATCTTAATTTAACACAAAAATTTAAAAAAAATTAAAAGATTTTTATAGTGCAACAACAAAGGCATTTGAATGTTATTAATAACTGATTCGAGTTATACAGATATTAATAATGTAGAAATTAGTTATGAATGGATTTAACTGTAGAAATTAGTTATGAATGGATTTATATATTATTTTATGTATATATTACTTATGCAGGAATTAGTTATACATGCATGTATTAGTTATTTCACTTTCTATCCTACGTAAAATAATACATAGATTAGTAATACAAATTTCTAAATTTGTCAATTAAACTATCCAACAATAATTAAGTTAATATTGTATCCTGAGTCGTAAAATCTTTAACGATATTTATATAGAATGTTGATTATAAATATTCCTATTGTATTATCATCACTAATTATAATACAATAGCAATTGTATTATTATCATTAAATAATTATCCCAAATTCTTTATTTATTGTAGTGTTGAATTTATAATCTTAAGTTAAAGATACGTAGAATGTATCAAAATATTCTTTAATCTCGTTATCTTAAATATATCATATAAGAAATTAAAATTAAAGTATTATGAAAAAAGTTATTTTTAAATAAATTAAATTATGAAAATCAAATAAATTAAAATAACAAAAAATATAATTCTTTATTCAAATTTTATGTACCGCGAGCAAGCCCGCATGGTCTTAAAGAAGCTTTTTGAAATTTCAGCAATTTTTTTCAAAAGTTGCTTGGAAAGTTACAAAAGTTTGTGTCTATTTCAAACTTAAAAAAGCTACCTTTTGTTTAAATATATACTATTTTGTAACAATTGGGTTATTTTTACTTGTTATAAAAAAATATTTAATTTTAATGTTAATAAAAAATCGACTTTTTAAAAAGGATTAGCTTTATCATATTTGTGGTAGCCAAGTCAACATCTATTGATACTGCTTTATCAAAAAATTGCATTATGTTAGATAATTTTTTCTAATTAAATTTAAAAAATTATTTTTTTAGTCTATCTATACACTACACTATATATTAATTTTTCTTAGTCTGATTTTGTTAATTGTCTGTCTTATATATGTTAATTGTCTCGTACTAACACATTATCATGTGTTTTTCGTTATTAGTAGTTATTTTTGTTTCCTTTTCTTTTCCTGTTTTTCGTGTCTAGTTTATTCTGCTTATAGACTTTTGTGACGATGGTCCTCAGGAAACAACTTCTCTACCTCTATGAGATAGTGGTAAGGTTTACGTACATTCTACCCTTCTCAGATCCTACTTGTGGGATTCCAATGGATATGTTATTGTTCTTCTAATTTTACTTCTTTATATTTTAACAAAGTTTAGAAAAGAAAAAAACGAGTCAATTTGACTTTGACTTTAACATAGCTAGGCATTTATCTAAATTTCTTTTTCTTTTTTTACTGCTAACGGCTCAAATCAGCATTTGAAATTAGAATCTTTTCGTCAAGGTATTTTTCATGTTTTTACACACACAAATTTGTAAAAGCTTATAGGGTAAAATTACAAACATGATCCTAGATAGTACTTTTTTTAATTTAAAAAGCATAGAGCATGTATCGGAGGGGCTTTAATGTCCCCACTTTGAGTAACAAAAGAAAAACAAGAAATAATTACTTTGTTGCCTAAAAATATAAATATTGTGAAATTGGACAGTATAATTGATCGATACTATTTTGCGTGGTGCTATGAAAAAATAAAATCAAGTTTGAAATAACATTTTAAATGTTGTATATTTTATTAAAAAATCAATGTTTGATTGAAATTGTATTTCAAATAACTTATAATCTATTCTAATTGATCTGCTTTTAAAATTATATTTTAATATATTCAAGCATCAACATTATTTCAATTATTCTTTGCAAAAATTAATGAAGCGCAAATCTACTTTCAACTCCGAACTCCAAAAATTCTTTATAAATACCTACTAAAGCTATTAATTAACTTATGTACAACCATATCTAACTTACAAATGAGAGTTTCTATTGTTACACAATAATCATTTAATGGGAAGATACATTAAAATATAAATAACAATCAATTTTTTTTTATTTGAACAACCAAGAATTAATATAATAGAATGGACAACACCCAACCAACCAAACTTAATACTTTAATGATACGATACATAAAATATAAATAACAATCAAAATAAACCTTATATTTAACCAACAAAACAATTCTATACAATAAATAACACCCATCCAAACAGGCTGTTAACCTTAGCACAAAAAAGTAGAGTTTTCAATTGGGTAAAAATTACACTACAAAGAAAAACTTTGTTTCGCGACGGATGAATTCTGTCGCTAAAGAGCCAATTTCCGTAGCTAAACTGATTTACCGATCGAATAATAATGGATAATGGTCTATTGCGAAAATGCTCGTAGCTAAGCACTTAGTGACAAAAAAATTACATTCGTTGCAGTAATAGCGATATAATAACGATGCTATATATCCATTGTAATTTTTAGCGATGACAATAACTATCGCTACAATTTAATATTAATTTCATCGTTGGTTCTTATTAACGACAAAATCATCTGTTGCTAGTCCATTGTTATATAGCAGCAATTTTAGCAATGAATTTGATATTTTTATCGCAAGTTCATTGTTATATGTGATGTTAATTTACTTTTAGTTTTTCTCTAGCAACATAATTGTGAATTCGTAGCTAATCCACGTTATTGATTTTCTAGTGGTTAAAACAACTTATGATATTGATGATTATGCTAAATTGTATATCCATGTGTTGGTTAGATATATAAAGTTCCATTATCTATCATGTTGGATCATGGTGTTCAATTTATGCTATTTTATTTTGCATTGATAATGAAAGCAATCCCTTCTAAATCATGTTTGAATATGATATTATGTCGTCCATCTAGATTATCTAAATGTGTGTGTGGTGGGGGGAGGTCTCTGGAGGAGAATCTAGATTATCTAACTATTTATTTAAGTTTTTAATTTTTTTATCTAAAAATTGATTATACTTAACTTTTAGAGAGAAGGAACAATATAGTCCATGAACCTAGTGGTTGATGATAATACTTTAATAAACATAAATATTGAGAAGATAATATATGTGTTCACACATTATTTATGTTGTCAATGATTTCCGCTATATATGTGTTCTATTGTTCATTTATTAATTTATTCCATCAATTTCAAAATAATTATGCTTAATTTAATTATCAAATATCAAATTTCTCGACAGTTGACATAGTTTGGAGCTAGGGTGGTCATGATCAATTTGGATCACATTTTAATAAAAATCTAAATCAAATTAACGTAGTTAGATTTTAAAATTTTTAAAACCAAGCCATAGAAATCATTATGTTTGGCTAATCTTATCGATTTGGTATATTTTTTTCAGTTTACTAGTTACAATTCTTGATTGTGATGTTTGAAAGCTGAGGACCAAGGAGATTAAGTCAATAGAAGTTCAATAAAAGCATTGTTTGATTGAGGATACTACTTGAGAAATCGAGAAGGATATGAGAGAGAAGTATCCTAAGTTGTTGTATGATTCAGATACTCCTCTACTCTTATCTTAGCTCAGTTTTCCTGTTTTGATTACTCGGAAATGAGTGATGGATAAATTAGTATCTATTGTAATAACTTATTATATATTGATAGACCAATAAAAAAGAAATTTGGACTAAAAAATTTTTTAAGTATTAACTTGAAAATTTTAAGTCAAGGCCAGACTTAGAATAAATCTGAATCAAGTGTGGCTTGGATAATTTGATAATAGATTACTGAGTTTGATCTTTTAAATTAGTAGCCAAGATAATAAGGATCTTGTACAATTTTATGGAATCGAGTTCGAACGAGTAAAACTCCCCCAATTAATCTTGATTTGAAAGATTGATTTTAGAACGTCAAGGTTTAAGAGTGTTGTGAAATGGAGGTTTGAGAGGCAAATCTCAAATTTCTACCTTAGTGCAACCCTCCATGATGGGATTATTCCCTCCAGGTGGAGCCATTATGGTGAAGTTGTCACGGCGGGATAGTCGCAGATTCAGGTACAAATACTTCCAAAATTATTTTAGTTTTCTTCTACTTCGCTCTTGAGAAACCATAAGCAACCTAGGGTTACTTCTTTTTAATTTTTCACCTGCTTCTTCAATAAAGGTAAGTTAATTATTCCTCTAACTTGCAATTTAATCTATAGACCTTAGAATTCTATAAAAATTCTCTTAGGAGAAGGTTTAGCTAGAAATTAATGGTAGAATAAAACCCTAGTTTGTGGAGATGATCATGAAAGTGGCGAAGGATTAGTATTTTGATGTAATCTGGATATTATAGGCCATTGTTCATTGGTTCTTGTACTTCTTGTTTATTTTTAGATCAAGAAGCCAAGACTTTAGAAAAAGAAAAAAACTCCAATTCTTTGGAGATTCTCAAGACTTGTTTTCGAGGTAAGTGATGATTTTATTTTTTTTATTTGTATTATATATACCTAATAATTGTATTGTTAGCATTGTCTGCATGTATATGTGAATAGAAAGATGGAGCGAACCTAAAATAATGCTATATATGATCAATTGTATATAATGAACTTGTTACTTGATTATGCAAGTATGTATTATTAGTTGTGATTGTAATTGTTGGATAGAGTACCAAGTTGGTACATAATTGGATCGAGTACCATGCCAATATATACTTAGATCGAGTACCACACAGGCGCTTGAGTGGGTTGGATATCACACTAACACACTAACTATTGAAATAAGTATCACATCAGCATACTAACAATTGCGATATGGATTCCTTGAGAGAACCATCTTTGACTGTTGCATTGAGATGAATGTTGTGAAAGTGTATATTGAATATGAAATAGAAACTTGATAATGTGTCCTTGTATGTGTGGATTATTATATTGTGGTTGCTTGTATATTGCATTTACTAATTAGGCATATGATCCTATAAGTACACTATTATTGCGTGTATTAATATTGAATTTGTTCTTTCTTTGTTGAGTATAAAGCATCTCCAGGCGTTTATTGGTATACCTCAGCTAGAAGATCATTGACCGATCAAATTCAAGGGTGAACTAACTCTTTCAGACTACTAAGGATTCATCTAGATTCTCAGTCTATTTTTGTCAGACTCAGACATTTTTAGTCATTGATTAATTTATATTTTCCTGTGGCTACATCGTCTTATTTTAGACTATTAGAAGAGTTTCGATACAATAACTTTTATGTTCTAAGGAGTTAAATTCTCCAGTCTTTTAGATTATTCTGTTTGAGTGTATAGGTACTCAACTCGATCTTGATTGATATTTAAATCCATTTCCACATTTTAAAATGATTAACCCTTATTAATATGCTTACTTAGGCTATAAAAATGATCTTCTCACCGGAGGATCAGCATGGTACCAATCACAATGGATCAGGATCATGACATACATGTTCTTATAATCTTGTGGTAAGGGATGAAAAATTAAAGTAGGATTGGTGAATTCTTTCTTGTGTTTTTGGAGGATTCAATAATGCAAGTCATGAAAGGTTATCAACAATTGGGGAAAATATGGAAATTATCTAAAAGAAGAAAGGAGCATCTTTCACTAAAAAGAAGAGGCTCAACCACTAATTAAAGCCTCAATAAGACAATGGCTATTAGTCTACTATAGTCTAGTGTTATTATTTGATTTTCCTAGCGTGGGGTTTCTCCCTGTCATGTCGCATAATAATTAGTGCGAAAATTATCTTCTCCATGATAATAAAATTATTAGATGAATTAATGATTCATACAATTCAACGTGAGATTTATGCGAAAATTATCTTCTTCATGATAATAAAATTATTAGATGAATTATTGATTCATACAATTCAACGTGAGATCGATAAATTAGAGATCTTTAACTTCAGTTATCATGCATCAATAAAATTTGAAGTGTTCGATCAAAATAAGGATACTTATTAGTAAAATATTGATGACTTTTAAGAATTTAAGTTCTTAAATGAAATAAATCATTCCATGTCTTGTACACTTGCTTGTAGTTAATAAAATAATTATCTTTCGAAAAGACATCAAAAAAAGTTGATTAGTTAGTGGTAATATTGTTTTGTTAGACCTAATTTTTTTTGTCTTAGAAATGACGTTTTGCTGGTGAAAGATTCTCACCGACAGCAAAGATTTTGTCTTAAATTGGACAACAACCTCTTGTAATTAATATAATATATATAGTTGTGCCCAATTGTATTTTGCTAGATTAATGCCTAGTAAACTGAACACATAATAAGTAATTAAATTACATCATAAAATTTAATCACTAGTGTTATGATTATCTGAATTAGCAGAATAAAAAGGTAAAACTTGTTACTTTTTGAAATGAATTATGAATCATATACTAGTAGAATGAATAAAATCATTGAAACAATTAGGTTCTTACTTACAGACATTCTCAAACGTATAAGCCAAGTCTTTGTACTTAAAGATCTACACCATTTCTCTAGCAGGTGTTTGCTTGTCAAGTCCACTAACTTAGGAGAGCAAGTCTAATTTTCATTCAGTATCTAATATTCGCACTGAAGTACCGTTAATTCAAATTCATTCTGTATAGGATTTCACTTATAAAAAATACTTCCTATCAAAAATTTTTCATACGTTAATCTGTTTAAATTCAATATATTTAGATAATCAATGAAATATGCAACTAATCACTGTTGAAAAGCTGATAGTGTCAGATGCATTGACTTAAAGAATGGGGCGGCGATGGGGAGTGGGGATGGGGTGGGGGAGAGGGAGGGGGCGACAAATGTTCTTTGAGAATGGACCATTGAACTTTTCATATTGTACCATTTACATAACTCCTTCTATTGAGGGGGACCGGTCTTACATGTACTAAATACTTGCCATCTAATTTGGTACTCTAAATTAAATAATAATCGATTTTCCCTCTTTTCAGAGAGTAGGTTACTTTCTTCATTTTATGCCATGTGAATATGTCTAAGCAAGGGGATCTATGTGAAATGTATCGGGTGTTCGAGTATTCATTTATTTAAAAATATTTTTTGTATATTTATATAGAAAATATATAAAAATTGTATAAATATAAAGATAAAAATAAACACTCAATGAATAAGAAATTTTGTGGATGCTTTGGTTCTCATCGCCCTCCTAAGGCTCAAAACAAGCTGTTGGATGAGGAATCGAATCTCATTGGCAACACCGTCTTTTTTATCTTAAAATACACCTGCCAGATGAGCACCCATAGTATTTAAATCCCAGATTCGCCATTGTGTATAAGTTTTACGTATTATCAAAGTTAATGTGCATAATTAAAAAAAATAACTTATATTAAGGGGTTATCTATACTTGAAAAATACTCACATGATTTTTTTTTACAATTTGAATCAGAAGTGTCTAATTGAAATACTTAATAATTATATGTGTTCATATGGTCGGTCAATCGAAGCTAATCATAATTTAAGTGTCTAAATAAAAATTTAATGAAAATTTTCAAAAATTATCAATGCATTTCAGCTATACTTTTATTATCATGAATAAAAATCTCATGACACATTTAAAAGTCATATCTAAATTTGTGTAACGAACAATATATCACTACATGAATTAAAATAGGTGAAACATTTATTATCAATGGAAATATCTTTAACGATTTTAATTTGGCCTTTAGCTACCAACTAAAGATTGATGTTATTTAATACGTGTTATTTTGAATGACTAGTGCTATTATTGACAAATTAGTAAGCAGTAACTCTATTATTGGATGTTCGTTTACTGGTTCTCTTCTTTAAGGGGAAAAAAAATAATTATCGTGAAAATGAAAAGACATAAGAACTAACAAAAATCAAGCCCTAGTATCTTCTGTTATGAGGCTTAATTTTTTAAACGAGGATTTTACAGAAACAGCCTCTCTATCTCTATGAGATAATGATAAGGTCACGTACATTTTACCCTCCTCACACCCCCACTTATGAAATTTCACTGAATATATTATTATTATTGATCCTCCACTTGTTAATGTAAACTGTTTGTCGAATCAAAGGAGGGGCATAGCGCCCAGTGATGGGAGTCAAAGTAACTATCACAAGAAAAAAGGGAAAAAAAAATCATAAAAACATATTAAATGTCATGTCATATTTATGGTAAATATAAACATATAAATTGATGCGAGATTTATTTTGGGGAGAACGCATGAGTACTCCCTAAATTTTGAACTAAATCCTAGCAATACATTTAAGCTTAACTAGTGTAATGATTCTTTAGGTAATTTTCTCTGCTTCTCGTTCTTTTTAGTGTTTAGAGCGTTCTTGTAGCAATTTCAGGTCATTTATGACTTGCTGACACTAATAGCTCAATTGCTTGATCGTTCATTTGAATTTTATGCCAGTTTTCGTGTTTTGGAGCTCCTGGAGTTTGAATGATTGACTTCGGTCAACACTCCAGGAAGACAGCCTCGCAGAACGAAATTGTTCTATCAGCTCTGAAATGGCAAAATTACGCTAGAAGAATGGTCAGTCCGAGCATCGAGGCCTTCGATGCAAGTTTAGACCATTTAGTATTTTGATTGTTGAAATTTGACCCAAAGTTTACTTTGGTCAATATTCTTAAAAACGCGCTTGACGAGAATTCTGACAGCGCAATTAGCTTTGGAACATCAATTTTCGTCTAGAACGACTTTCGTTCGATCCTAAGGCTTTCAGACTCATTTCAAGCCCCTTAGTGGCTTTTGATTAAATATGGCCTTAGGACTAGGACTCACATTTAATCATGACAACCTCATGTGGGAATTTTACACCATTGAGTCCAGAAAGTCAAATTTGACAGGGTAGCATGGCCCATTTGTGTGCACGGAGTTTCAAATGAACCTCAAGCACCTCGTTTGAGAATTTATTTTTGCCAAACTCAGTATTTCAAGTTGATATCTGGTGCAGGGTGTTTCATTTTCCGCGTTCGCGGAGCTAAAAGGATTTGGCCTTCGCGATCGTTGGCTTGTGGCTGCATTCGCGAAGGTATGTTCAGCATATTCTTTGTGATCAAGTCCCCACGTTCGTGGAGGTTATTTTTGGGTCAGGCCTTTAAATAAAGACCAGTTCGCACCATCAATCTCCTCCAACTTCAAACTCCACTTTTTGAGCTATACAAGTTCAAATTGAGTGATTCAAAGGTCTAAATTGTGAGATTTTTTCTTGAAGAATGCGTTGATAAGCTCAAAAAATAATGTGGAAGCTCTGTTTGAAGTGAATTTGGTGTTTTCGCTATTCTCCTATGTTACTTTCGAATTAAATTTTTGGGAAACTTTGGGAAGTGATTTCTTGGCCAATACAAGTTCAATTTTAGTGATTCACAAGTCCAAATTATGAGAGTTTTCTGTGGCAACGCAGTGATATAGCTGGAATATGTGTTGGTGGCTTTGTTGGAAGTCAATTCGCGGTTATAACTACTAGCCTTTTCTTGAATTTTTTCCTTAATTAAGCTTTATTGCATGATTCAAATTCTTTCATTCTGAGCTTTGAATTATGATTCATTTTGGGGTACGAATTTTATGTTATGTTTATACCCTTTTTAAAGAGTGATTTTCAGATTTTTGATGTGGAGCCAACAATATTGTTTTCGTCTAATTTTGGGTTTGACTCCAAAAATTATGTTCTTGGTATCAAAATGCTCGTATTGTCATGAAGATCAATAATTTAATAGTGCAACGATAATTAGAGATGTTTCCAGTGCGGATAACTATCGTACAGTGGATTTGAAGTGCATGTTGGTTGCTTCTAGATAGGCACTGTAGTGACCCTATATGTCACTTTCGTGTTTCTGTATTGTTTTTGCTGTTTTGAGCTTTTGTATAGTGATCTCAGACTTAATATGACCTGTTCGGACTGTTGGAGTGACTTTTGGGTGTTTTGGTTGAGAATTGTGTGAGTTTGCAGTTTAGAGAGGAGCCAAAGCTGCTAAAATGACTTTTCTGGTGAAACCCTAGTAAACAGCCTCAGAATAGAATTCTGACGATGCCATTAGTTTCAGAATGGCCGATTTGTGCTAAGAGGGTAGTTGGTTTGAGAATGGAGAGTTCCAATTTGATTTTGAGCCAAAGTTGCAAATGAACTCAATTAGAAGCTAAAAGGAGCGTTTCTATAAAAACTTAGCTAAACGTGCTCGGAATGAACATTTGATAGCGTATTCAGCTCTGAAATATCAAAAATTTTCTAAAATGACCCTTCGTCGATTGATAGGGACATTCGGTTGCATTTTGACCCCTTCAGTTCTTCAAGCTAAAATTAATCAGAAGGAAGTGAGGTACTCCTTTTTTGTAGGATGCTCCGTTGGTATTTTCGACTGCACCATTGGATCTAGAATGTCCAAATCCATATGGTTACACTATATATTTACGTAAAATAGACATCGAGAGCCCCGAGAATGCCCTGGGGATGTTTTTGGGATTGTTGGTGCTAGCAACTGGTGCGTAGGCCACGTTCATGCCCCCGTGCGCACATTCACACGACATGGCACAAGCGTCGCACCTGTGTTCGTGCCCGCATGCCTATGTCTGCGCACGACATCATGTAGTCAGCCTATATATAAGGCCTGGTCGCAAGGCTTGAGCGAGGAAAAACTTCCACTGACCATAAAAAGTAATCTGTAACTCCGATTTTAGCAATTAAAAGCCTGGGGAGTCGAATTTTTGCATGGATTGTCGTGTTAAAGTCGGATTCAAGATTTGGCGGGTATTTCAAGGTAAAATTATTATTTTAACTGATTTTATTCTCTAAATTTGTGATAACTTTATGCGTTGATATATTGGCCGATTATTAATAGAAATAAGTGAAATTTGAGCCTAAATTATTCTACGTTTCAAGAGGAACACTGTAGTAGGCTAGGTGTCTGCTGATTTTTTCTGGTTTTTGATAATTTTGAACAAGAAAGTTTTGGAAAGAATAAATTTTCCGGTAGAGCTCCTAACTCCGTTTTTAGACCTTTTATCGATCTTTTGGGGCTCATTTTGGGCCAAATTTTTGGCCATAGGCTTGTGGCATCATGAGGGCTCATTTTTGGAATTTTTGTTTAGATTTTTGGGCATGGACCCACTTTTCCCATTTTGGCCTCTTTTTGCCTAATTGCACCTGTTTCTTAAGATAATACAGCCAATCTGATCGTGTTGACACTGAGAATTATATTATCTTAGTTGAGAGATTTCAAGAGATTTTCAGGAAGGAAAAAACACAGCTGAACTGACTTAGAGTGGAGACGATATTTTCTAGGTAGGCTAGGATTTCCCTAAACCTCAAATCGAGTAGAATTACATGCATGTTGAGCCTTAAATGTGTGTAAAATGCTAGTAGCTCCCGAATTGCATAGTGTCATGGTTATGATGCGTATTTTTTGTGGTTGGCTATAATTACGATGTCTTGATGCATATATTTGTATATATTGGTGCTGTTGAGCCACAAGGAGGCCGTGTAAGGGTCGTATATGGGCCGATCCTGTAAACAAGTACGTAATCTAATCTAATTGATGTCGATGGGTGTATGTTGTTTGATATTGAAGTGACATGATGATGAGAGGTCTACTTGTTGATTTTCGCCACATTATTACTTGATTTCTGGCGTATTGTGACCTTGTTGGGCTTATCTATTATGGGTGCTTATGATATCAGTGTTATTACCGCATGCTTATTTCCTTTATTGCAGAGGCCATGTTGATAGCATGGTTTCTTATTGGGCTTGTTCTGCTTCGATTATTGAATTATACCCTTCATTATACTGACGTGAGCTGGTAACCTGAGTTCTTTCTGTACCCTGGGAGTGAGATGTTATTGTGATAGTGAGAGAGAGAGAGAGAGAGAGAGAGAGAGAGAGATTGTTCTGATGTTACGCTCTGAGAGCTAGATGACATACCCTATTGTTCAAGTCTCTAGTGGTCACATTCGAGTGTCTAGACCTTGGTGATGCTCCCCGTGGTCCTAATATCTGGTGGTCACGTCTGAGTGTCCGAGACCAGGGTGTCGATTCTAAAGGGGTCTGAGCATTGAAAATTCCTTTAGGCCTGTTACTGTTCTGTGGGGCGGGGCCTCGTGATCGATACATTGATGATGAGACACTACTGATTATGATAGGGCGATTCTTTCTCCCGTGGGGGATATGTCCCACCGTTATATTTATAGTTAGACCACTTGACCCTGGCTGGCTGCTGATCGGAGGCCAGGTTGGAAGACCAAGAGGTTAGAGCACTCTGGTGATATTAGGGGTTTGAGTCCCCGTGTGACACTATTTTTGATTGGTCGAGGACCCGATTATTGTCGTGATGTTAGGGGATCGGGGGCCCTATTGTTTACCCATGGATCCACTCACCTTTTCACACCCTGATTTTGCGTGGGTGTACCATCATGGCCTATGGGGGCTCAGGGAGCATCCAGGCTTATACACTAGGGCCTTACACCCACGTACAACTGAGCCTTGATCTTATGATATGAAGAGTTGGGCTTTATGGCAGTTCTGTGGGGGTTCCAATGGTTGTTTATCGATTATTTTGTGCACGGGTGTACCTCCTGGGTTTATGGGGGAGCCCGGTGGCGTACAAGCATAGATAGTAGGGTCTTACACCCGTTTCCAACACTACACTTCAAGTATTGCTAAATTTAATTCAATCGATGAAAAAGGAAATTCTTTTAAACATTTTAATACATTAATGCTAAATAGTGTATTCATAATGCATGTATTAGTTATGTCTGCATTTATCATACATAGAATATTTTTATGTATTGTTTGGTTTGATGCATTAAAAATAGTATGCACTGCATAAAAAAATTAATTTACAGATATACCCTCCACAACTATGATAAAAAAGATGTGAAAAAGTTTTAAGAGACAGTTGGATCGTTAATCATACTAATGCATGCATTAAAAGTATTATATTACTAATATCATGATATCAGTAATGCACACCTTAATACATAATAGAATGTGTAACATGAAAAAAAATAGTACTAAAGAGTTAATACATACATTATTTGTGTGAATGCACTCTACCCAGCAACCACTAACAATAATTTTAACCCTTTTTCCATCTTATAAGCAACCTCACTGGCACTACAAGTAGAGATGTGACCAATGCTAAGGTTAAAAGTGGAACAGTATAGAATTGAAAGGTGTAAAACAGATTGGGAAATTGAAGAGGACAATGACAACTCCCACGAGGCAAAATCCAATATGAGCCCAAACAAAATCCTGTTTCAATGGACCATAATTTATGTCTCTTTTTTTGTCTACCTCGCAATATTTACTCTCTCCTAATAAATACAACTACTTTACACGCCAATTTTTCATTTTACTAATCAATGTATTTTGATTAAATATGAAATAAGCTACCTAGGCACATAACATCTTAAAATAAAATTTTGCATACTCAAAATTATATAAAAAAATATTATGAAATGTAACTTTTTTTCATATAAATATATATATAAAAAATATATTTTAAAATATTAATTAAATTTTATATTGTTTAATTCTCGAAAAAAAATCGAGAACTAAAAAAGAACCGGGGAGTAGTTCATACCTATATGCCTGTCACAAAAGTAATGTGGTACCGTCTATTTCACATCGAAAATGTAAGCGAATTTTTTTTTAATGAAAATCTGTGGTTCATAACAAATTTTTATTAGATATCTATGAGGTCATAAATTATTTTATTTAGAGTGAAATTTAAATTTAAATTTAAATTATTTAAAAAAAATAATATTCTATGTTAGGATAGACTAATGAGAGAAGTGAGCTTGGTAAAATGACATAAATGAAATATATGTCGATTTTTTAAAATTAATTCACCTAAGATCTTTTAAGTAAATCATTAGACAAAGATGTATTTTATAAGAAAGATAATAAAATTAACTTTTTTCCATTGCAAGAATCGAATGAAGGAAACTAGGACCTTCTAAATTTTGATATTTCTCTCATTTTTTGTTTCTTTTCAGAGATAGGGTAGAAAAGAAAAGAAAAGTATTATTTGACAAAATAAATAATTAATATTATATTTAATAATTTAACAAGACCTTACTATGATACCACTTTGGAGAATTTCAAAAATTCACCCGAGATCACATGTAAATCACTAAATATAAATATCAATATGTAAGAATGGTAAGAACACTTGTTGAAAAATTTTTAAAAATTTACTTAAGATCTCAA
>DF359988.1:5186-15254 GCA_000787875.1 Solanum virginianum | reverse complement strand
GAAACGACCTAGAGTTATTTCACTTAAGTTTTTCACCAATTTCATTGCTAAAGGTAAGTTGATCATTTTGCTAACTTGAAATTTGATTCCTAGATATTTGATTATAGGGAGAATTAATATAACAAAAAAAATTTAAACCTGTAATTAATAGTGGGTAAAAGCCCTAGTTGGGGAAGATGATCAAGGAAGTGGCCAAGGATTAGGATTTTGCAATAATCTGGGCAGATTAGGTCATTGTTGATGACTATATGTATTTTCTTAATTGTATATAGACCAAAAATAAGCTAGAACTTTGGAAGAAGGGAAAACTCCACTTCTTTAGAGTTCAAGGCTAGAATTCGGGTAGGTAATGATTTAGTACTCTCATTTGTGTAATATACGCATGTTAAATATTCCATATCACTTTTTTCATGTATGTGAAAAGGTGTAATGTACCAGGTGTTTTTAAACCTACACTTGCGTGAAAAATAATGTTCAAGTGAATTCCTATTGAGTTAAGTAAAATTTGATAAGAAGGTTATCTTAGCGATTATCTTGGTTTAGTTATGTGAGGTGGTCTTGGAAGGGCGGTTGGTTTATCCTTGGTATAATATTCTGGGGGCAATGTTATGTGAAGTTAAGACTAAAGATGAAGTTTGGTTTGCGTTTGGAATTATTCGAAATTAAGGTATATGTGAAGGGTGCGTAATTGACTTGTTTGAGAGTAATTCTTTTGCCATTATTGCATGGCTTGCCTGGGCAGCCTTTGGCATGACCTTGGCATGACTTGACACCATACCATGCCATGTCATGACACCATGGGAAAGGATAATGCTATCATACCTATGACCCATGCCCACTCCCTTGTGTTTGACATTTTTCTTCTTTTTAAAAGTGAGTCAAAAAGCCCCTTTGCACTACATGATTTTATTCCCTTTTCCCCACACATTTTGAGCACTTTTTAGTGATTAAATGACCCTTATAACCCCCCAAAATCAGTATAAATAATCCCCCTCTATTTAGTCTCTACATCACTCTTCAAAGAAACCAAATCCTCTAATCTACATTTCTCTCCCAAAACTCTCTCAACACTTAGGCTAAGTATTCTTCAAGATCTCCACCAAATCTCTTCATCTTCTCAAGGCTAATCAAGCAAGGTATGTGGATTTGATTATTGGTTTCCTTTCAACCAAGAAGTCTTCTTCGTAAACTAAATTTTGAATGACAAAATTTTCAATCTTGATTTATGTATAATTGTATACTAATTGATAGCTGCTTAAATTATGGTTATTCATACATCTTATGATTATTTATGCATATTTATCAAGATTTTAATTCAAGCATTTCAGATTTGCGTTATTTAATCTAGTCTATATTTTCAAGTCTTTAATACCCAAATGAGTTATTATGATGTTTATCCGAAATTGTTCCTATGATTATTGTAACTTTGTTTAAATGTCAAATTCATGATTTTAAGGTTATTGAACCAGTCCCCAAACGTGATTTAAGTTGAGTTATGAACTTTAGATATTTGGCTTTCATGGCATAATATGAACTTATGATTTTGGACAAATATAAGTGAATACAAGTATGGAATAATGTTGGGTGACTTAAGATCCATTTCATTTTGTTTTGAATCTTTTTAAGGAGCTATTCTAAGTATAAGTTTGAAAATGATTCTTTTGACAAGTTAATAACTAAATTAAGTTTTGATTATTTTGGTTATGCATTGTCCGTTTTCGTGGAATTTTGACTTAGCACCGAATGGGTTAGGAGGGGACTCGACCTAAAGGGTCTTATATAAAGCTTCTAATCTCATAACTACGTGCCACCGAAGGATATTTTGATTATACCTTTTTAGACTTTCTAACTAGTGGATCCATTTAGTATTTCTGTTTCTGGAGTTATACCCTGGCAAGTTGATTCACTCTTTAGCCGGTGTGGAGTATGACATCGGTATTCCATATTATAGCTTATATAATTTTATCAGTTATGGTCTTATTCCCACACTTATTTGCTCATGTGCTTCTCTATGCGTTTTCATGGCATTACTTTATGCTTTACTTTGAAATTGAATATATTGTTTAAGCTTGGAGTTTTTAATATTAAGTATTCTTTGTCATTATATTTACTTGTTGCATTGCATACATGCATGCTTAGTACATTCTAAAGTACTAATCACATTTTTGCCTGCATGCTATAATCATATAGGGACAGACGATCTACCTTATCCCCCTCTGCGTGGCTAGATTACTCGTGAAGACTTTGAGCTTTGGTAAGTTCCCATTCACCGGGTATAGAAACTTTATGTTCAAGCTTTGCCTTTGTTATTAAGATATTTGATGTATTTTCATTTTGACTTAGTATTGAGGGGCCTAGACTTTTATTCTTAGCTCTGTTTATTGTCATTGTTTAGAGGTGTGTCTAGACCATTGCTATATTTGGTATTTTTAAACTATTTAACTTATGCTTCCGCTTATGGTTACAAGTTGTCCCTTAGTCTCATTTCCCATATTTCATTGTCATCTATTTGTTATTTACCGTTTAAACCTATAATGTGCAATTATGATTTAAGAGGCTTGTTTGGGGGCCTTTGGGTTCTCATTCTTTGTGTCACACCTAGGCTCTAGGTTTGGGTTGTGACAGGCTTGGTATCAGCGCACAAGGTTTTAAAATAATCCTTGGAAGTCCACACACCGCATTTAGTAGATTCTTATTCATGGTGGTGAAGTGTGCCACAACTATGAATAGGAGACTATGAGATGTTTAGGGTTGTCTCACTTCTTTGTTTAAATCAAATCGTGCCTTAGAGTAGCTTAAGATATCCTTCCTTCTAATGACTTGTTCGTTTCACTGTAGAAAATATGGCTAAGAAGAAATATTTTCGTATGTGAGGTTTCTCAACCTCCAGAAGGTGGTAATGTGTTCCATGCTGGGTTTAGGAATGTTATCTCATTATTGGCTCTAAATGGTTACCAATTAGGCTACGCAAGCTCTACCTCAAGCTTCAGCACCTCAAGCTCCCTTCTAGGCAGTTAGGGTGAGAGATTTCACCCGTATGAACCCGCTAGAATTTTATGAAAATAGAATTGATGAGGATCCCGTGGATTTTATTGATGAGGTATACAAGGTTCTCTCGATTATGGGTGTGTCATTGGAGGAGAAGGCGGAGTTGGTGGCTTACCAACTTAAAAGCCTTGTCCATATTTGGTATGATCAGTGGGAAGGTGAAAGGGTGCTTGGTGGTCTAATTGATTGGGAAGAATTCAAGGCTGCGTTCTTGGATCAGTTTTTCCCTCTTGAATTAAGGGAAGCCAAAATGAAAGAGTTTATGAACTTGAGGCAAGGGTCGATGGGCGTTGTAAGTACTCACTGAAATTCAACACACTCTCCAAATATGCTCCTATGCTGGTATCCAATCCTAGGGCTAGGATGAATATGTTTGTTTCTGGAGTCTCCAACCTCATCAATAAAGAATGCCAAACTTCCCTACTAATCCAAGATATGGATTTGTCTCGTCTTATGATCTATGCTGAGCAACTTGAGGAAAAGAAGATTCGAAAGCTGAAAAAAATAATGGTAAGAGGCCGAGGTATGAGGGTAAGTATCAATATCACAAGGGTAGTGATGGTAACCGAGGTCATCAAAACCAAAGGTTCCAATAACAAGGGTCTTCGAATGCCTTCAACTAAAGGCATATTAATGATCTGTTTTAACATACTAAGGGTCAACAAAGTGGTGTCCATGCTCAAGCTTGGCCAACATGCAAAATGTGTGAGGCATGATGGTATGTGCTATTGGGAGTCGGGAAGTTAATTTGTATGTGACCAACTAGGTCACAAAATTACCAATTGCCCCAAGGCTCATAATAAGGGCTTAGGTAGTCACTTGCATGGTAAAGATGTGCAGGTGGATCAAAAGCCACAAGCTGTGCAACAAGGTGGTGGTCCTCGCAACAATAGGTTCTATGCACAACATGGGAGGCAATAGGTGAAAGATCAGCCAAATGTTGTCACGGGTATATTGAAAGTGTTTGATTTTGATGTTTATATGTTGTTAGATCCTGGTGCCAACTTATCCTTTGTGACTCTTTCCTTGCCAATATGTTCAATTTAAGTCTTGAAATTTTGCATAACCCTTTTCTTGTGTCTACTCTTGTGGGTGAGTCAATAGTTGCTAAAAGAGTCTATAAAAATGTTTCTGTGTCTATTATGCATAAGACTCTTTTGTGCAATCTTATTGAATTGTTTATGGTAGATTTTGATGTTATTCTTGGTATGGACTGGTTGCATGTCTCTTATGCCACCATAGATTGTAGAACCCATAAAGTTAAATTCCAAATTCCTAATGTACCCTTGTTTGTGTGGGAAGGGCAAGATTGTGTGGTAAAGGGTTGGTTTATTTCATATTTTAAAGCTCATAAGATGATATCTAAGGGGTGTATCTATCATATGGTTAGGGTCTGGGATGTGTCTTCTAAGGTTCCCTCTCTTGAGTCAGTTCCTATAGTCAATGAGTTTCTCCGAAGATCTTCCTGGTATTCCTCCCTAAAGGAAAATTGATTTTGGCATAGACCTCCTTCCCAATGCCAAACCTATCTCTATTCCATCCTATAGGATGGCACCAGCGGAGTTGAAAGAACTTAAGGATCAGTTGAAGGATTTATTGGAGAAGGGATTTATTAGGCCTAGAAAATCTCCATGGGGTGCTCCTGTTCTGTTTGTAAGGAAGAAGGATGGGTCACTCTGAATGTGCATTGACTATCATCAACTCAATAAGGTCACCGTTAAGAATAAGTACCCACTTTCGAGGATAGATGATTTATTTGACCAACTACAAGGAGCTAGACATTTTTCTAAGATCAACCTTCGTTCTAGATATCACCAGTTGCGGGTTAGGGAAAGTGATATTCCTAAGATAGCTTTTAGAACAAGGTATGGGCACTATAAGTTTTTATGATGTCTTTTGGATTGACAAATGTGCCGGCTATATTTATTGATCTTATGAATCGGGTCTTCAAATCCTACCTTGATATTTTTCTTGTAGCCTTTATTGATGACATACTAGTCTACTCTCGAAGCGAGAAGGAACATGAGGAACATTTGAGAACAGTCCTTCAAACTTTGAGAGATAAAAAATCATGCACCAAATTCAGCAAGTGTGAATTTTGGATGAAAGAAATTTTTTTCCTTGGCCATGTGGTGACTGATAAAGGTATTATGGTAGACCCAAGGAAGTTTGAGGTGGTGCGAAACTGGCCTAGAGCCTTAACTCTGTCTGACATAAGGAGTTTTTTAGGTTTGGCAGGTTATTACCGGCGGTTTGTAGCAGGGTTTTCTTCAATCGCATCCCCTTTGACCAAATTGACCTAGAAAAAGTCCAAGTTTGCGTGGTCTGATGAATTGAGAAGAGTTTTCAGGTGTTGAAAGATAAGTTGACTTCGCTCCCATCTTAACTCTTCCAGATGGTTTGGATGGTTTTGTGGTATATTATGATGCATCTAGGGTTGGGTTGGGTTATGTGTTGATGCAAAATTATACTGTCATAACTTATGCTTCTAGACAGTTGAAAGTGCATGAGCGCAATTATCCAGCTCATGACCTTGAATTGGCAGCAGTAGTGTTTGCTATAAAAATTTAGCATCCGTATCTCTATGGGGTTCACGTGGATGTATTTACTGATCACAAGAGCTTGCAGTATGTGCTCACTCAAAGGGACTTGAATCTAAGGTAACAGAGATGGCTTGAACTTCTCAAAGACTATGATATGAGTGTCCATTACCATCCTGGTAAGGCCAATATGGTGGCCTATGCTTTGAGTTGAATAACCATGGTAGTATGAGTCATGTGGAGGGTGAAAAGAAAGAGTTAGCAAAGGAAGTCCATCAGTTGGCTAGATTGGGTGTTACGTTGGAAGGTGTTAATGATAGTGGCATATTTGTACATGATGGGTCTCAATCTTCTTTGATTGTTGATGTGAAGTCAAAGCAAGACCTTGAACCTACTTTGATTGAATTAAAGAAATTAGTTAAACAAAAGAAAGTGAAGGTTTTCTCACAAGGGGGATATAGTGTCCTTAGATACCAAGGCCGGTTGTGTATGCCGGATGTAGATGGATTGAGAACCTTGATCTTACAAGAGACTCATAATTCATCTTATTCCATTCATCCGAGTTGCACCAAAATATATCGATATTTGAAGGAAGTCTATTGGTGGGGTAATATGAAAAAGGACATAGCCAAGTTTATTGCCGAGCATCTAAATTGTCAGCAAGTGAAACTCGAGCATCAAAGGCCCGGTGGGCTAGCTTAAGATATTGAAATTTCAACTTGAAAGTAGAAGGAAATCAATACAAACTTCATCGTTGGATTGCCTCAAACTCGAAAACAATATAATTCAATTTGGATGATTATGGATCGTATGATCAAATCAGCTTATTTCTTTCCGGTTAAGACTTCGTATAGTGCTGAAGATTATGCAAGGTTATATATTCGTGTTAGTCTGGTTATATGGTGTTCCTTTATCAATAATATCATATCATTGCCCTCAATTCACTTCTCATTTTTGGAAGGCATTCCAACGAGGTTTGGGTACAAAAGTTAAGCTGACTACCGCATTTCATCCTCAAATAGATGGTCTAGCTGAAAGGACCATTCAAACATTGGAGAATATGTTTAGAGCATGTGTCTTGGAATTTAAAGGTAATTGGGGTGATTACTTACCTCTAATTGAGTTTGCATATAACGGCAGTTGTCATTTTAGCATCGAGATGGCTCCGTTTGAAGATCTTTATGGTAGGTAATGTAGATCACCGGTTGGCTGATTTGAGATAGGTGAAATGGCATTATTAGACTCAAATTTGGTCTTGGAGGCTATGAAAAAAGTGAGGATGATAAGAGATAGATTAAAAATGGCTCAAAGCTGACAAAAGTCATATTCAGATATGAGGAGGAGAGATCTTGAATTTGATGTGGGAGATTTGGTGTATCTCAAAGTTTTACCTATGAAGGGTATTATTTGTTTTTGACAAAAAGAGCAAGTTGAGCCCAAGATTTATGGGTCCTTACAAAATTTTAAGAAGGGTTGGAAAAGTAGCTTATGAGCTTGAGTTGCCTAATGAGATGGAGTTGGTTCACCCTATTTTTCATGTATCTACGTTAAGAAAGTGCATTGGTGATGCAAGTTCTATAGTTCCATTAGATATTGTGAAGGTTGGAGAAAATTTGACTTATGAAGAAGTACCGGTAGAAATTTTGAATCGACAAGTCAAGGATTGAGAAATAAGGATATGACATCTGTCAAGGTGCTTTAGAGGAATCATCATGTTGAGAGTACTACATAGGAAGCTGAAGCTGACATGATGAAGAAATATCCCCATCTTTTCCCAAATAATCAAGCCTAAGGTTTAGGTAATTCTATTTCTCGAGTCTGAATACCTCATTCTGTACCATTTTGTCACTGCTATAATTATTAAGCATGCATAATTATTTTGATGGTACTTTATGATATTTGTATAAGTTTTCCATAAGCTCTATTTTGCATTTTGACATATTAAGCTCTCAGTCACTATTTCAATTCCTATTTATTCAAACTACTCTTGTTTGATTCGGGGACGAATGATCCCAAGGGGTAGATATTGTAATGTACCAGGTGTTTTTAAACCTATACTTGCGTGAAAAATGATGTTCAAGTTAATTCCTATTGAGTTAAGTAAAATTTGACAAGAAGGTTATCTTAGCGATTATCTTGGTTTAGTTATGTGAGGTGGTCTTGGAAGGACAATTGGTTTATCCTTGGTATCATATTTTAGGGGCAATGTTATGTGAAGTTAAGACTAAAGATGAAGTTTGGTTTGCGTTTGGAATTATTCGAAATGAAGGTATATGTGACGGTTGCGTAATTGACTTGTTTGGGAGTAATTCTTTTGCCATTATTGCATGGCTTGCCTGGACAACCTTTGACATGACCTTAGCACGACTTGAGACTATACCATGCCATGCCATGGCACTATGGGAAAGGATAACACTGCCATACCTAGGACCCATGCCCACTCCCTTGTGTTTGACATCTTTCTTATTTTTAAAAGTGATTCAAAAACCCGCTTTGCACCACATGATTTCATTCTATTTTTCCATATGTTTTTTAGCACTTTTTTCTGATTAAATGACCCTTGTAACCTCCCAAAATCAGTATAAATAATCCCCCTCTATTTAGTCTCTACATCACTCTTCAAAGATACTAAATCCTCTAATCTACATTGCTCTCCCAAAACTCTCTCAGCACTTAGGCTAAGTATTCTTCAAGATTGCCACCAAATCTCTTCATCTTCTCAAGGCTAATCAAGCAAGGTATGTGAATTTGATTCTTGGATTCCTTTCAATCGAGAAGTCTTCTTGGGAAACTAAATTTTGAATTACAAAATTTTTTGAACCAGTCCCCAAACGTGATTTAAGTTGAGTTATGAACTTTGGATATTTGGATTTCATGGCATAACATGAACATATAATTAAACAAATATAAGTGAATACAAGTATGAAATGATATTGGGTTACTTAAGACTCATTCTGTTTTGTTTTGAATCTTTTTAAGGAGCTATTCTAAGTACAAGTTTGAAAATAATTCTTTTGACAAGTTAAGACTTTCCGAACTAAATTAAGTTTTGATTATTTTGGTTATGCATTATCCATTTTCGTGGGATTTTGACTTAGCACCGAATGAGTTAGGAGTGAGGCTCAACGTAAGGGGTCTTATATAAAGCTTCTAATCTCATAACTACGTGCCACCGTAATTTAAGCTTAGAGTTTGTCATATTGGGTAAGTATTCTTTGTCATTATATTTATTTATTGCATTGCATACATTCATGCTTAGTACATTCTAAAGTACTATCCGTATTTTTGCCTACATGCTATAATCATGTAGGGACAGGCGATCTACCTTATCCTCCTCTGCGTGACTAGGTTGCTCGTGAAGACTTTGAGGTTTGGTGAGTTCCCATTCACCGAGAATAGAACCTTTATCTTCAAGCTTTGCCTTTGTTATTCAGATATTTGATGTATTTTCATTTTGACTTAGTATTGAGGGGCCTAGACTTGTATTCTTGGCTTTGTTTATTATCATTATTTAGAGGTATGTCTGGACCATTGCTACATTTGGTATGTTCAACTATTTAACTTATACTTTCGCTTATGATTACAAGTTGTCCCTTAGTCTCATTCCCCATATTTCATTGTCATCCATTTGTCATTTATCATTTAAACCTATAATGTGCAATTATGATTTAAGAGGCTTGTTTGGTGGCCTTTGGGTTCTCGTTCCCCATGTCACACCTAGGCCCTAGGTTTGGGTCGTGACAAAAGGGAATGATGATATATAACTAATGGATAATGTCTCATGAGCTAATTATATGCAATGAATCTATTACTTGATTGTGTAAGTTTGTAAATTATTTATTATGGTTGTGACTACAATTATTATTGTGCTTATGCTATTGGAATGGGTGTCACATTGTAACATATTATTGGATTGAATGTCATGTTCATTTGATATGTTATTAGATCGGATATCACGTTCCAACATATAATTAAATCGAATGCCACGTTCTGATACGTTATTGGATCTAATGTAATGTTTTGATACGTTATTGGATCGGATGTCATGTTTCAATATATTATTGAATCAGATATCACGTTTCGGACACATTATTCGATTGGATGTCATGTTCTGATCGCATCAAAATCCAAAAAGTGGTAGAGAGCTTTTGTAGAATGCTAATTGTCAGTCTTGCCACCACTTAATTATTTGGGTTCAGTTTCATACATTATTTTTGGAGAAGTATGTGCCTTGAACCATGAGGGGTCTTAAGAAAAATGAGTTCATAGAACTTGAGTAGGATAGCATGACCGCAGCCGTATATGAGTCTAAGTTTCACTCTTTGTCTAGAAGCCATCCATAGTTCGTGACTACGGAAAAGAAGAGAATCTGATGGTTTGTTAAAGATTTGAATTTAGAGTTGCAGATTTTATCTGTTCGTATAACTGTTGCAGGTAAGAGTTTTAATTAGAGGTGTGCATCGGTCGGTTCAGTTCGGTT
>DF359989.1:108812-123205 GCA_000787875.1 Solanum virginianum | reverse complement strand
AAACACAAATTAACGATGTGGGATTGGAATAAAGCCAAAAAGTCAACATAATTAACAATGCGTAATAATTTATGTTAATAGTAAGTGAACAACAGTAGGCACTATTGTTAGGTAAGTTTACCCGTAACAACTTATTGACAATTTCTTTTGGGGAATAAATTTCAAGGTTTTTGAGAATTACGTAGCTGTGGGAATTGATGGAAGCATTCAACTAATGAACATCATGATTTGCAACATGTAACCTAATTTGGGGCTTTGACTCTTTTGCCTGAGGCTAAATACAGGAAAAATTGTACATAAGTTTATACTAATTTATACATAAAGCATAACTCTATTAGTAAGTCATTTTTTTGGGCCCATTATTTTAGTTGTCAACATCATGCAATGCCTAAGGTATCATTTGTGAATCTACAATATCCTCAGGTATATAGCCTAATATGTAGTCATAAGTCAGCGGCATAGGTAAAACAACCAGGAATTCATGTAGGTAGCTGGTATTCACTGTATTGAATGGAATTTCAGGGGCCAAAAAGGGCTAGTATTTCACTTTCAATTAATTGTTTAGTGTCTGTTAAACCAAGTATTGGGATTTAAGAGAAGCATATAAGGTGAATATCATTATGTGGTCACCGCCTGATAAAGGAAGGCTCATACATTTGGATCGATAAAGCAACAGCTAGAAGATATTACATGTCGAAATAATTTCACTTGGACAAAGAGAGAGAGAGAGAGAGAGAGAGATTTGAGTATAATCATGGTCACCTTTGAGTATTGAGGATGCATATGACTGTGTGTGTACTTAATATGTAGTGTTTAAAATTGAAGGCAGTCAATGATTCCACAGTAAGAGTCAGTATAATAGTTGATAGTGAGCCACCATGAATGTTGGACCTCTTTGGCACCCACCGCAAGGTTATTTTCCATGTAAAAGAGGAGTTGGAGTAATTTAAAAGCTGTAAAACAATGCTACCTTGGGTAGGCTATTTCTTCGAAGTATTGCATCAGAGACCAAACTTTGTTATTAAAGATAGCTGAAGAGATGACAACTAACTCATGGTTCAAGTGTTGTAATGTATGTAACATAGTCTAGACTCTATCAAGGCGTATTCGTGGATTTAATTCAAATTAACATGCCACCCATATGAAAGCTTTATTAACTGATATTTAGCTGGCATTTGGTGGCTTGACGGGTGATGTTGTATTTTTGAGAGCATGTTTTAGTGCTGTAGCTTTATACAAAGCAGTGGTGCAATGGCGGATCTAAAATACTGGCCAGGACACTGGGGTGGGACATTGCTACCCTTTAAACTTAATAATGTCAAAGTTTAGTAGCACTTTGGCATTAGTTTAGACCATGCAGGCAAGCTCAAAATACCTTGGTGTGTCGAGAGTGGTTTCTGCATTGAAGTTTCAATTAGAATGTTGTCTGAAAAGTCAAAGAAACACCTTACAATAAGGCAACCACAATGAATAGTAAGATGACATTTAAACGATAGTGTGAGGTGAAATATGGAGATAGTAGACGGCCCAAGGCCAAGAACTGCCAAGGAAATGGCTGGTAACCGTAAGGGAAGTCCCCAAGTCACCTCGTGGACTCCTAATTGCAGAGATTGTATAAGGAAAAAAACAACTTAGTTGTGAAACACTTGTGGGACAATTAATATACTCTCTTCAAGTACCGAAAGCAACTTAATGTAATATAATATAATATAATATAATAGGCTTACATTGACCCCCACGATAGGAGTGCTGGCTTTGACAGTTGAATTGTGCTAACTTCTGCATCTAGAAGTAAGTAAATCCTTGAAGGTAGTTTATGGGTTGTTTAGCAACCCATACTGTCGAAATCTGACAATTGTAATCTAGTTGTTGTTCTATCTTATTGAATTTAGTTTACAAAGTATGTAAATTAACAGAGGAAGCTAAGCAAGCATAATGGATCTTGCAGTACAGATGCTTAAACATTTGTAAATGCCAACACAGTCTGAAGACATAATTTTATTATGTTACCATTAGAGCAATAGTTAAAAATGACAATGCTTAACATACCTGTCATAACCACAAAATTTGGGTCTCCAGTTCTAGCGTTTAATCCTGAAAAATCATCAGCAATAGAAGCCGGCTGCTCAATTCCTAGGGAAATCGTTTAATTAAACAGCAAAATTTTGTATGAGCTTAATCTAAGTAATTATTGAATAGGGCAAAGTTTCACCTCTATGCCTCTATTACAGAAATCCATGATTTTTTGTAGCCCTAAGTGTTTAGTATTGAATATTACTCCTTTACATAAGTTGTACTGAAATTGTGACAGTTGGAGGTTTTTTTAGTCAGTTTAATGTTAGAATACCATATGTAATTTCAGGGACCCAAATTTATGTTACCTCACAATTTGAAGCACCTGTAACAAGAGTTGTTACCATAGTAACGGGTCGCCCCCCCCCCCCCCCCCAAAATTGTCGCCATGTGTAACTGTAGTTGTCCATTGTTAGGAATGTTGGTGAATTGAAACTCGTTTACTTATTGAACGCTTTTTTTTATTGATTTCCTCGTATACAATATTATACGTTGAATGGTCATTTGTATCTTCTATTGTAGGGGGCCGTATTAAAACTTTTACTTCTGCGGATTTTTTCGCCCCAGATAAAGCAACGTAAAGTTGGCCATGTGAGAATACTGGTTCGCGCAAATAAATTCCAATGAAATCTAATGTTTGCCCTTGGGCCTTGTTTATTGTCATTGCAAAACATAGTCGAATTGAAAATTGGGTTCGTTTAAAAGTAATAGATATTTTCTCATCTGTAGAGGCTAATAATGGCATTCGTGGAATAAATACATGTGTGTTTTGAAAGTCACCGCTAGCAATAGTAGCACTAATAACATGTCTGTCAAAGTTGTGACATAGTAATCGTGTTCGATTACATAGTCCTTCAGAAGGGTTTAAATTTCGTAATAGTATAACGGGGCAATTTTTCTTTAAAGTTAATTTATATGGTGGTAAATTAGTTGGTTTTAAGGTGTGTAGAAAATCTTCAAATTGACATTGATCAGCTGGTTCTATTGTTTCATCAATAGCTGTATAAGTTGTAGCCTCATTAGGAAGTTAATGTATAAGCATATCATTTATTTTATTTACAAAGTCATTTTTCATAGTTAAAATAACTCGTGAAGTGATGGACGTTGTATTTGAGAAAAAAATCTTTATGTTAGGATAAGTTTCTTTGAATAAGTGATTTAGGGATTGTATTTCTTTTATATAAGGAATAATTAGATTCCGGGGAAGCTCTATTTGGCCTTTCTCATCAGTAATTTCTTCTCCATTTCTGATGCGCATTAAATATTCGCAGAACAAAGAATCTTCTTTTGCTCTCATATTTTCGGTTAAGGATAGCTTCTCAAGTTGATTCCAGATGTTGGAATACAACAGGCTCTCACATACAAAGTCATTTCTTTTCCAATTTCGTACAATGGGAAGTGTTTGGCGAAAGTCTCCTACAAAGACTACCACCAAAGACTACCACCTTTCCTCCGAATAAATTAGGGTTGCCTGTGAAGTCTCTTAAAAGAATATCCAAAGCCTGTATTATTTTTTTTTGGCTATTGAGACTTCATCCCAAAGAATTAATTTTGAATCGCAACTAGTTGCTAACGAACTTTGTTTGCTAATATTGCAGGTAAAATTATTATCAATATCTATTGAAATTTTAAAGCGTGAATGTGCAGTCCGGCCGCCTGGGAGAATGGATGCAGCAACTCCTGAGCTTGCAGTTGCTAGAGCCACAAATCCTTTGGATCTAACATCTGCTAACAAAGCTCGGTATAAAAATGTTTTCTCAGTTCCTCCGGGTCTGTCAATAAAGAAAACTCCTGATTTATTAGAGTAAACCCTATAAAGTATTTCGTCAAATGCCTTTTGTTGTTGTTCATTTAACTTTGTCCGCAAAAGTAGATCATCTTCAGTTACTATTAGATTCCTTTCAAATTGAACCTCTTTTGCATCGTTTATTATGGTGGAAGGTATGATATTGTCGGGAACAAAATTGTAGTCTTTTATATTGTGTCCTGTTGAGTGTAAAACTTCATTGATGTGATTTGTAATTGATTCTATAATACATTTTGAGGTCCATTTAGAATTTCTTTTAAAATCTTAAGACACTGAATCTTCAAATATTTGCCATTAGGGTTGCAGTATACCAATATTGTTGCAAATAAATGTCGTAAACTATAAGGCATTTGATACGTTACTGCTTCATACATACATTCTATTAAGCTTTTATCAGAATGCAGTAAGCATCTTCGTTCGACAGCTTCTCTAAATGTTGCAGAACATATTCCATTAACTGTGCAAAGATCTTCGTACGATTTAGGGGGATCTTACATTACATAAAAGTAATCTTAGGTAGTATCTTTCTCCTTCTGTCGGATGGTAGGTAACAATTCTACCGATAGCATTACTATGTCACCGTCGGTGTGACCATATCCTATCTGATAGTGACCACATAAAATACCGTGGGAAATCTTTATAGAGTAAATTTAATTCGATAGCATTTCGATAGGTTTTATTCATTTAAAAAAATTCAGTTAACATTGTGCGCCAGATCATTGGATTATTTAGAATTTGGTCGGCAGTTTGAGTGCTTTTGAAGGACACATATTGATGCCCTTCTAAATGTAGTTGTAATTGGTACACAACTAGCATCATTTTACTTATAGGAAAAGCGAATAGACGCCATGCTGCCTCCGGTGGGGACACCCACCTAGCAGATTGATATTCCTTTATTTCATCTATTTCAACATTTGTATCCACACTATGTACTAAAAAGACTATTTTATCATGACCTTTACAAATATATTTGTAAATATACTTGACAACTTTAATGTCTGAGCAAACTTCAACGTTAATTGGACCAATAAATACGGATTATATGGAATCACCCAAGAATTATCAATATTGTATCCTTTGAGTTGAATGGATGTTTCTAATTTTTGACGTCTATAAATTGGGTAAGAATTTTTTCCCTTTGTCATTTATTCAGAAAGTTCTTTCGGATATTTAAATTTATAGCTGTGTGTTTTCATGCAAAGAGATGTTGGATTTAAATAGCCACAAGGTCCATGAATCATATGTTTGGTTACCAAAGTGTATAATTCTTGGTTTAAACGATCAAGTAATTCCGCACAGATAATCTTATCATAGCTCTCCGGTGTTAACAATTTATAGGGTTCAGTAAGTATAATAAGAAAATGCGCATGAGGTAGTCCTCACTTTTGAAATTCAATAGTATACATTAAAGCTCAAACTTTTCCTAACATATTCTTCTTAAGTATATCATTTTTAATTTCCTCTGCTTTGGTTCTGAATACTTGGCTTACTAAATCAAGTCTGTTTTGAACTTCATTGGATGACATTAAATGTTGTTGTATTTCAGGCCATGAAGGATTGCAAGTCATGGTTAGAAATATGTCTGGTTTTTCAAAATGTTGGACTAAGGCAATAACGTCCATGTATTGACGTCGCATGTCTCTTGGTCCCCTATGAAAGTTGCAGGTAGTATTTGTCCTTTTCCAATATTTGAAGCATCTCTTTCTCCATGTCTGAGTATATCAATAATCCCTTGCAACACCTTAGTGCAGAATAAATTTTGGTTAAATGAGAAAAAATCTAACCTTTGGGTTTCAAGTTTGATATATTGGTCGACTATATATTGCTAGAAAACCCTCCCAGAATGTAGAATTTCATTTGGTTGTCTTTCTCTTATTTGGAATTTATAACAATAGTATTCACGGTCAGAAACAATTTCTCGTTTTCTTTTCCCTTTTAACAAAACCTCGGATTCCATGTCAAGGAAGCACTCAATCGAGGCCATGTTTTTAACACTTGGTAGTTGTTCATTTTGGCAGTAATTAGTCTGTATGGAAGTGTTAGATGTTGGTCTAACCTTTTTAATACCACAATGCCATCCATTTTGGCCTTAAGAAAATAATAGTGGATATTGTAATGGGTCATAACATCCATAATAGTAATTTACAATCTGGATTTTTTTATTGTGGCTGTATATGCGAATATGAGGAGTGGTAGATTTGTCAATGTTTTACTCTTCTATCCAAATGGCCCTCACTTCGGAAGCGGTAGGCAAATTATATGTTCGTTGGTCTAAGGCAACATTGGATTTTAGGGCAATGTAGAATTCTGATAGGTTTGGAATGTATACTAATGACTTCATAAAGGCGGTATATGGATTGACCTTCAGTATATCCATTAGCTTTGCTACCATTAATTGACTCAAATTATTGGGCAAGGTCATTCGATTAGTTATGTCACTGTCATTGTCATAGAAGTATAATTGTAAATTTTTGGGTTTCTCATTATTAGCAAGTAAATCATTAATGAAGTGATACATTTGACCTTGTACTCTAAAGGTATATATGCCGCGATTCCTCTTTGCTAAATTTTTATCATAATTGACCCCAAAAGACATAAATGAGAACAGATTATTGTATGTTCGACTGTACATCCGAAAATGTTTAGATTCTTCGGTGTTTTTGAGGAAAAGATTCCGTAACTCCAGAGGTATATTACGACAGCTAAGCTTGATTGATCAGTTATCACAGCAGAAGCTAGGTGGTTCATACTGAAATTTTTGCGCTAAACAAAATTTACAATCAGGTACGTTTTTAAGGGGCATGTAATTTTTTAGCAATAGATTATCATTCTGTAAATTGATTTCTACTTTGTTTTTACCTGTAGTGACAAAATATGATGCAATTATGGAATTATTAACCCAAATGTGTAAATCCGTTAGCATTCCGGCACATAACTATTTGCGAAGTCATCTTTGGCGTTGGAATGTGTTCAGTTGTATGGCCAGTCGTCGATGTTGATCCTGGTGGCTAAAATTATCATCCTCAGACTTGTAAATGAGATAATATTAGATATTAGCTTTGTCAGTACTTTCACTGACCTATGTCCGTGTAAGCGCTGGTATGATTTGGGGTGGAAGTTGGTCCTGCAAACCAACCACAGGTGAAGTATTGTGAGCAATGGGAAGTGACTTTGCAGGTGTAAATAAATTTTAGTGATTGTCTTTTCAAATGCAATGGTTTGCAAATAGTTGTTACATCTAGATGAAGTTGTGAACACTGACTTTAATGTCTTATAATTGAGCGTACATGCAATTTTTAATTTTCCTTCCACCGTTCGCTCAACAATTAATTGGCTAAAGGTTTTTCTTTGGGGGGGGAGGGGTGGGGTTTGGGGGGCGAGTTTCAATTCCAGCCCCTTCTCTTGCTCCCTTTCTCCCTTCCATCTTAACCCCATTCCCCTCCCCTCTTATGTAGAATCATTTTATCCTATGCCATAAAAGTAATGTGAGAATTAGCAAAAGGTTGAACAATACAAACTCTAGAATACCCCCAACTCCAAATGCATTCTATAAATTTTACTCTTGTTACACAATAATGATGTCATACGTGGTTTTACGGTAGCTTAAGGCTACGCGCTTATACTTGAGGGCAGATTTACTGATGAGTTCTTTGTGGTTGTATTTACCCCACTTGCGGCCGATCCTATTGGGTAAACATTCCATTGTTAGCCATGTATCTTTGGCGCCAACTAAATATTGTGTGTGAATTTGTTTTGAATGTCCTATTTCATTTGAAGTACGTGTGTGAAGAGGCGTGCAAGAAGTTCCTACATAAAATCCAAGTAGCTAAGTTCCTTAGACCTTAGGAAAATAACTTCCAGCAATACCTTCTTTCTAATGATTGTCTGATCAAAGGTGACATGCTGGAAAAATTTATTCCGCCAAGAAGCACCCGTAAACAGTAAGTTTAACAACCCATAGTGCAACTTTCATTCACAAACATAGTTGGTAATTATAAGTCAGCCTTTGCAACGCGATGCCTCTGTCATTACATAGGAGTGTAAACGCTTCTCATTTTTCTAGTTCCTTCTTTCCTTTAGGCCGACTTCCGTATTGGTTGTACCTATAATTACGCCATTTGCACCCCTCCCTAGTGGTTTGGTTTTAATGGAAATATTAAACTCCCCACATGATAAGGGCGCTACAGTCTTCGTATTCTTATGTCGGGCAGCCATCCGACAATGGTAGGTGTGGTATGTCGGGCAGCCGACTTTTTCCCTTTGAGGAACTTTATGGATAGGTAAGTGTATGGTGTGTAGTACTCAGTTGACAGTGCAAAGCATCTATACAGCCATTCTTAAAAAGCAATCTAATTCGCAGAGATTTCAAAGAAAATAATCCAAACACTAATAATTGTAAATAGTATAGCTAACCTTCGTGCGCAGGTAGTAAAGACGCTTCAATTGTAGACTGATTCTCATTTCCAGAAGGAA
Source organism: Solanum virginianum (assembly GCA_000787875.1). NCBI lineage: Eukaryota > Viridiplantae > Streptophyta > Magnoliopsida > Solanales > Solanaceae > Solanum > Solanum virginianum. Next base: position 114,852 of record DF359989.1, on the reverse strand, counting down.
TGTTCACTTCACAGACCAAGTTGATACAATTTGGGTGTTGTGATCGCCGTTGCTTCTTAGCCTCTGCTCTTCGAGCTTGCTGTTGTGCTAGGAATTCATTTTTTCTTGTCAGCGGACATTTTGGCATACTTGGCACGACGCAACATATTGCGCCGCAAACGCTGTTGTTCCCTATTGCTTTCCAAGATGGCTGATTTCTCAGCATGAGTTTTGGCCATTTCACCAGCAACGAACTTTGGAATTCTGAAAATAATGTGTGCTACTTTAGATTGATCATATAAAGTAGGCTTATGCAGCCTTACTTTGAGGATAATGCATTGATTTAATATTGACAATTCAAGTATCTATCTATCCCAACATGTACACAACATACCACTACAGTATTACCACTTGTATGTCCCGCAACGAAAGAACGGAGAAGCTGCAGGTAATGTGTTTCTAATAGTGAAACAAACCTGTAATGTTTAAAGGCCAAATAGAGTATGTTTCAACTTAACCCGAAAATCTAACTTTCACATCTACAGAATTACAAATAAATAGTGTACAATTTTGGAACCATTTATGGGTAAAGTGTTAAAAATGTCCAATTGCAGTTAAAGGAAGGGCGAAATGGATGGCGACATAAAATCAAATACCTTCCCTATGCTATACCTTGAATACACCCCTTGTATTGCCATAATGGTTTGAAGTGAAGACAGGGGACTATAGAGTCAATTTACGCCAGTATTTATTGGTAGAAGCCTAGCCAACAAAGAAATAGCAGAAGAAAACATTTGATACCTTCTTTACAGGCGTTTCACCACTTTTCGAGCTGAAGATCTTCAATTATTTCCTGAGGAGTAACGGGAACAATCTGTAATTTTGTATGCAAACATTTTTATTTTGGCTTCACATTTTATTTTTCCTTTAAGTTGTAGTACATAGAGTATAAGTATTGGCCGTACTGAAATGCGTATGAGGAAAGGACAAATATTCATAGCGCTCAAATGTAATTAGCAAGCCTTCCTAGCTGCGTAGAGTTCAGCCTGCGTGCTGAAGACTGAAACGCAAGTAATTTAGTGTTCCGCATGTGGCTAACAAAAGTAAATTTGTGGTAGTGCAAGAGTAATTTATGTCATACGGAGAAGTTAATTATGTTAATACTTCTAGTGAAAAGTTAGCCAACACAATTACAGAAAAATCAAACTTAAGTAAAACTATGGATTGGATGTTTAGTTATAAAAGTGCAAGTCTATATATGCAGCTTTACACTGACGTACGGGTAAGAAAGTGTAAATTAGCCTGACAGTCAATCGTTCCCAGACAGTTATTCTGTGCGTTATTACGTCTACAACATTTTTACACAATTATTTACTGTATGATCATATTTCAGCAACCTCCAAGATATAGAGCAATGTAGAACTTGCACGACCTTTAGTTTCACACATTTGAGCTACTTAAAAAGGTTGTGTTATTAGTTCTACACCATTTTTACAGGAGTGTCTACTATATCATCGTATTTCAGCAAGCTCTTAGTTCTACAACAAGGTAAACACAGGCTCGACCTTTAGTCTCACACATTCGAACAACTGAAAAGGTGAAATCAGTAAGCATACCAGCAACAATACTATGCTTCACCTGTGGAATTACTTTACAGCAACTTTACACAACTACTCCTGATAGAGGGGAAGAGGCAGAGCACAACCGATTCTGTGGCACAAGATGCGCTGGTATTGCAAAGGCAGGAACGAGTTCACAACGTTCGAATAAGTCGGATATCATTGAGAAAGAAATAGGAAGAAGTGTTATCGAAATCGTTGGATTTGAAATCAAACTCTCTACCTTGGGCGGATAGGAATTGAGCGCCCCGGCCTTTTTGTGCAATAAACCCCTTCGGCCGACTGGTATGGCAGGAATTTCTAGTGGAGCAATCCTATGGTTAGGAGATCAGAGGGTCCTCCCTTGAACAAATTTCTATTCTTATCGAAGAAAAGGAACGAGAAAAACCGAAAGGGAATAGGCTTTACGAGCTAAGCCTCTATTCTGAGCGGGGGCGGCTGTGCCGTACCAGTGAACTGAACTCGAGGCTGACCGCTGAGCCCACTCTGGCCTCGCGGGGCGTACCCAAAGCATTGACATTGAAAGAAGTCCCTCAAGCCCTTCCAACCCATCAAACTCCTCCTTGGAAGATTCGTTCGAGCTCCAGGTCCTGTCATTCATTGAATGACTTGATTCCCAAAGGATGAAGGAAAACTTAACACAATTTCAAATCTACCTCCGAAATATTTAAAGGGGAAGTATATATATAACTTAGAAACATATATAATTCCACCATATATTTAACATTAGACAACAGTCCGTCATATAGTTAAGTATGCGGAGCGCATGCTCCCACTACTACAGAGTCCAAAAGCTAAGAAGTCACATGTTTGGTTGTACTATACGGTGAAGTAGCAGCGGATCTTCATCTATAGTAAAAGTGGACAGCAGTTGAAGCGCAGCAAAAACACACCTTTGTCCAAAAGTTATGAGCTGGGGCCAAACTAATGTACCTGAAAAGGCATGCAAATACGTTAAGCAAATAAAGCTGCTAAAATTAATAGACACCGCGTACACTATCTTGGTGGCGGGAAAGTCTGAATTGTCAGTTGGAAGTTGGACGTTTCCGTAGGCCTTTAAAAGCTCAATTGTAAAGGCTGGCTTTTTCCTTTTCTTCGCTGTTGGAATCTACATGCTTTTATAGCAGGCCAAAGGTGTGAATCAAGGTGTTTGAAGATTCGGTTTCAAAAGGTTTACCACAACACAGTAGCACTCATGTGTCTGAATGCGCGGGGATGTAATAGTAAAAGCAATTGAGTGGTCGGTATTTGCTTAATTTAAATTACTTGCAACATATACCTAAATGCAAGTTGATTAAATTCAGAGCACCCAGGGATGACCCACCCAAAAAAGATAGCTTGCTTACACCGTCTACTTACTGCGTCAGCTACAGCTTGTCATCTCCCCAAAAACAGATCTCCTAATTTACCATATTTGTTACCATGAAAGCCGAAGGAAAGAAATGTCAAGGTTAGGTTCCAATAAATGAGTAAAATGTGCACTCTAAGATACTGAGCAAGGAAATTAAACTGCTTTAAGTGGTAAAAGCTCGCAAAAAAGGAAACCAACTGGAGTACTTGCAGAACTGAAGTTGGTGTCAAAGTGGGGATTTTAGGGCCTAAGTTGCTCAGGTGTAGGACAGCGGGCAGAACAATCAGGTGTAGGACAGCGGGCAGAACTAATTTTAGAGTTTGAAGGGGGATTTATTTCATTCGAAGAAGAGTTGGGCCGCAAGAAGCGCGCACAATTCTTGTCAAGGGCAGCGATTCCTAAAGTAGCCTTAAATTAGCGCCAAGCAGGTGTGTGGTGCAAGCCGCTCGGCAATTCATCATCACACTGTGAGGGCCAATACAATGGAAATGCATATGTGTTTGCCACACACTGAATGTATGCACAAAGGGAGGCACCTGTAGTAAGAGCAAGCAAGGCGGAAACAATTACTAACCTCTTACAGCATTTACGGTAGTGCCAGCTTTTTGTTCGAACAGCAGCTGCTAGGACGTTCATTTGCAGCCAACCCTCCCTTTGTTGCGACGGTAATGCGCCCCTGCAAGCCAAAATCTTGGGTTGTTTTTTCATTACCCATTCACGGGAAGAAACGTTCTTTTTCAGTGTAGCCTAGAATTCGCAGATTTCATTGAGCAGCAGTAGACCCTTTGGAAGCGAACTTGCGGAGCTGAACGTAGAATACTCGGTTGGACAATATTTCTTTCGCCTGACTAATGGCCAACACTTGCCCATGTCAACATGTCACCCCATTTTCGGAAGTTAAAGATCAACTAAACTGCGCAATAAGAGGGAAGATTGTATGTCAGTTAACCTTGATGCATGTTGTTTCGAATATGATGTCAGCCCCTGTACCGAGCAATTCTTCTCCCAAATTTCCAGAAATGACAGCGTTGGTCGTCCTAGTCTCATCGGTGAGAGGAATTTCGAAAGCCACCTGTAACAACTTGAAGTTATCTAGTGCAATATTTGCTGCGTATACTGTGGTGAGCAATGTTAAAGTTGACACTAACATTAGAGATGCATTACCGAGGCACTAATGTCATCCGCTGTTGGCATTTCAGACAATCAAACTGTCTTCTACGTTGGGTGCGCTTAAAGATGCGTTACCGAGGCACTAATGTCGTCCGTTGTTGGCATTTCGGAAATCAAACTGTCTTCTACGTTGGGTGCGCTTTCTTTGTTGGCAACCTGAACATTCTAAAATGCAAAATGTTTGCGCCTCATTTGCTATTGACATTTCTGCCTCTGTGTAGAAAGGCACAACCTGAGTGCAAAGGAAAAGTTCGGTGTGTTAGGACATTCCACAGGGAATTTGGAGGGGTTTCAATATAAGTGCCACGAACATGGATTTGGGCCGTAATCTGAGCTATGGAGATAACCGAATGTGCCGGAGGGATCACAGTAAGAGTGGCAGATGACACTGGAAGGAGTTGTAACGTCGAACCTGAAAGCACGGTCTTGTTTTCTATCGCCCTGTAAACAATAGAGTAATGGTGGGTTTATGTTTAATGGGAAAAACTTTGAATGTAAACGCCTACAGTCGCAAATTTATACCATTTCAAAAGTTGTAGTGCCTATGGGTAAGTAAAGTTGATGGATATTGTTGAGTTGAAACGGGTCAGCAATGATAACCCTGCAGCAATACAATAGGCTAATGTTAGTGCATAGCAGACCATGTTAGCCAGCCCATATCTCTGGAACGGGTGTATACCATGGTACGCGGATATTCCAATGTTCCTTCCAAGGATCACCACGAAGCCGTCATTTCGTTTTAACCTAGCTTCCAGTTTTGTCCCTTCAACTTCGGCAAAGTTGTTCCATAAAGTCAGCGAGAAATGATTCAGCCTGCGTGCAAAGGAAAAGTCATGCCTGTTACCTCTGGTAGCTTCTAACACTGTATCGCTCTAAGGAGGCAAACTTACTGGTCATCTATAACAGTCAATTCACGGCACCTAGTTTGGCTGCGACCTGCATTTTTAGAGGGGACACGCCGGAGAACGACACCTACAAAATCTGTCCGAAACAAATTGGCACATGAGAGCATTAAAAAGTTGCACAGTTCGTACATGTACAGTTGTACAACTCAATTAACGTGTGTCTGGCGTAGAAAGATTACCAATTTCCGCTCCTGGTGCAAGAGTCATCTCCCTGATCCGGTTGAAAGGCGTGATGCTAAGCTTTGTGGGCGTAGGTAGCGCTTTCTCAATGGTATCAGTAGCCGGCACATGCTCCAGTAGGGTCTCTTTGTCAATAATCCAGTAGAATTTATGTATCAAGCGTCCATATTTGACCTTTGATACTTTTACTCTTGCACCAGAGATCAAATATGTGGAAAACTGTGTAATTTTGGCCGCATAATAGCCTAGGTCATCCCCATATAGAACGACACGAATTTGTTGTTCTTACGCCGAAAAGGTGAAGCTCATGCACCGTAGTTTTTAAAAGGGGGAGTCTTCACTTTAAAAAGCAGTCACAATAGAGGGAAAAGGGAGGGACGGAACCCGCATTACCTCCTCATCTTCCAAAATCAGATTTTTGGAATTTGATTTTCTTCTCATGACTTTGTCGATGATGGCTAATATCCACAACTTGGACTTTGCAAGTCCAATCCGCAGTATCAGGTGTAATTTCGCTGATCTTCAACCTTAACGCCATACCAAAATCGACAATACCCCTGTAGCATTATTAAGCATCAAAAGTGAAGGAGAGGAAAACACATACACATTTTGTCAAAGAAAAAGGTTCCCCTACCGATGGCACCCAAAAAAGTGTAGTCATTACGCTACAACATCTCCTGTTAGGAGGTGTGAGAGGTTGGTTTTAGGAGCTACTCAGAGGGGTAGAGGTAGACCGGAAAAGTACTGGGGGGAGGTGATTAGACATGATATGACGAAACTTAATCTCACTGAGGACATGACCCTAGATAGGAAGAAGGGGGGGACGCGAATTAGAG
>DF359989.1:68561-89215 GCA_000787875.1 Solanum virginianum | reverse complement strand
TATTAGAATAATAGAATGAGTGGAAAAAGTTGGGAACCTTAACAACTTGTTTGGGTGGTGGTTTTTCGTGGTTTAGTATGGTATGGTTAGTAAGAGAACCATGTTTGTTTTGATTGTTTCATTAGTTATATGGTATAGTATGGTTTGGTTTCATGGTTTTGTAATCTTTAAAACCCTCATTTTTTGAAACCACCAATTTGGTGGTATCCCATGGTTCTCTTTTTTTTTTTTTTCAATTGTACCCTTACTTAAATTTAAATAATACTAATTTATCCTTTATTCTTTATTAAACTTTACCCTAATATATATACTGCTTTTGTATTACTTATTTCCCTCCGCATCAACTTTTGAAACTTCTCTTCTGCCTTCCACCTTTTCTTTCATATTTCAATCTATTTTTTGAGGTTTTTAAAAGTTCTTATTTTTTTATTTTCTTGTTTTGTTTGTATGTATTGGAGATATATTAGCTTGTATATTTCCCTACTTGATTCTACGTATTTTTTTTTTAAAAAATATCATGCCCCGGGAGGGGTACCCTAGACGTAACTGGCACTCAGAGACTATTGCTAGTCCCCAAGCGAACCACTTGGCCGCATCACATTCATTCATTCATACGTTGTACTAATCAGCGGAAGACATAAGGAAGTAAATGGACACATTGTCATCTAGTTTCAAAATAATATTATAATAAAAGGCTAGTAGGAAGAACTAGCTCACAATCTTACATCAACATTCGACTCTAGTCTATGAAGCCTCTATCACTATCAGGTGGTGCCAATGACAGACCCATGACTACCTCAATCAAAATAAAGCTAATCAGTGTCTAACTCTAAAGCAAGATGAAATAAATATGATGAATCCTCCGAAGTAGGGGAGGCTCACCAATCAGCTGAACGTCTCAAATCCTCAGTGATGCACCTGTTGACGATCTCCAAATCTTGTATCTACATCATGAAACGATGCAGTCCCAGAGGGGGACGTTAGTACGTGGAATGTACTGATATGTAAAATGGCTGAGAGGAACTGAAACAGGTAGAATAATATAGAAACAACAATCAACATCAAGGATAGTAACAATTAACATGTCAAATGTCTGAGGGCCATCGGACTGGGTAAAACCTAAATTAACCGTGGTGCACTTGCGGGAAACCCCTTGCCGAGGGCCTGTGCACCCTCGGAATTAGTCGGGGCTCTAAGAGATTCCGACACCCGGTGCAAATCAAAAAAAAAAGTAACAATCAACATGTCAAATGTCTATCTAAAGCAAGAATAAAGATTAGACAAGTGACCCATCAACCAAACAACTCATTAATCAAATCAGACTCATCTCAGAGGGACTCATTCAAGGGAACTCAATTCAACTCATCTCATCACATCTCATCTCGACTCAGATTACTTAGTTTAGGAACTTTCTGGGAGTTTCTCAGACCTACACCCATCACCTATGAGCCGGTGATGGTACAACGAATCAATGTCGTTGCCACATCCGCCCAATACCTTGCCGGGATAAAGGGGGTGCATCTAAGGGTCCATCATAACATTAAGTCCTCTTTTGGGACTAAGGAATCATTCGTTTCTCACGGTCCAATCCTCTCCTACGCTGGCTACATAGTTATGAGTGCGAGTGGGACTCACTCTTACTCATTTCGGTGCTTGATACTCCTCCCAGGACTCAATGCTCATAAGACAATCAATCTCATCCAATTATCATCAATCATCTCATGTCAAATCAGCCTTATGGAGGCACTTAGCATTCAATTAGTCTCATAGGGACTCTCATCATCTTATCAATCAACATCTCATTTAACAGCTCAGGGCTTTATCTTCATTCATGCAATCTTTATGAAATAATAAGTAGGGTTTATGCAATAATTCATGTTAAACATTCAATTCAAGAAAACAAGTTTTATGATGATCATTAACATGTGAAAATACAAGTAATAAATACAATTTTCAAGAAAATAATCAAGAATCATGCATGTAGACTCACGAACTTTCAACTCTCATCTAAAACCACCTATGGGGCACATGGGAGGGCAATCCCATGCTTTTAGTTTAGCCTTACATACCTGGAAAGTTGATATTAGACTTTCAATTCTCATCTAAGACCATCTATGAGACACATGAGAGAACAATCTCATATTTTTAGTTTAGCCTTACATATCTGAAAATTTGATATTACAATCAAATTTTGATGAATACTAGCTTTCTTGGAGAAAATCCTCAATCTCGGTAGTTCCTTTAGAGAGGAAGAACTTGGAAAGACATTATTAACAGGGCTTCTCCTTGATTCTTAAATTATTGACTTAGAATTTTTTAGAGTTTTTGATGCAGAACCCTACATTCTTGAAAAAGAAGAATCAAGAAATCCTTTCTTGGGATTCTTGAATTCGTCTTCTTGGAACCCTATGTTATGATGTAAGATTCTATTAGAGATTCATGAATAGATAAAGAAAGTTGGGTTGGGTAGATTGAAATTTATGAAGAATAACTCACTTTGAGGATGAATCTTGAAAGTTAATCCTAACTTGATGACTTTTTTGATGATTCTTGAGCGTTTATGTTTAGGAGTGAAGAGAGAGAGAGTTTTGATTATGAAAACTGACGTTTTATGCATTTTGGGGCCTTAAATAAACCCCCAAAGGTTTTAGGATAAAAGTACCCTCAAAATAAAAAGAAAAAAAAAACGTCATTGCTTATCCAGTAAGGGTCCGTGTTTGGTCCGCGCAAACAGCTCTGCACTCCTTCACTAAAATGGTCATAACTTTCTACTCCGAACTTTGATTAAGGAGAAATTGGATGAGTTGGAAAGCTAATTCAAATATCTTCGATTTAATATATTATGGGTCACCTAACTCATTATACTTTAGGAGATATGGTCGTTTGAAGTTGACCCTTCTATCTACTCATGCGAAAACTTAGTTGGTAGAAATTATTTGGACTTGGCTTGATGTAAAGGATCCTTTATATCCGTTTATTGAACTTAGGAGGGGTTGAGAATTGACTGGAATGCCCCTCAAAGAAAAATGAAAATTTTTAAAAAAATACAAGGCATGTCCGCATCCCAGGCGCGTCACGCCTTGGGCGTGCACAACTACTGTTTTTCGTTTTGGATTGAAAAATAATTTTTTGATCCAATTTCTCTAAAATTCGAATGAGACCACTTTCCCACTCAATTTTTCGTGCTGAATGTAAATCCGGTCTCGAATTTTCTATTAGAGCTTGGGAAGACGCGTTATGCGCACGATTCCATTCTAGGGGTGTTTCAAAAATTTCATGGGGTGCTACAAAAAATATTAATAAATTTAATATTTATAATAATTAAGAATATTTTTGTAAAAATTTATCAGTTATGATACAGTTATGATCAATTATTTTTGGAAGAACATGGTCAAGGATGGCATAGAGTGGTTGACTAGACTGTTCAATGCTATTATGAAGACGACCAAGATGCTGGATGAATGGAGGAGTACAATGGTTCCTTTGTATAAGAACAAGAGGGATATTGAAAACTGTAACAATTACAGGGGTATCAAGTTGCTAAGTCACACTATGAAGGTTTGGGAGAGAGTGGTGGGGATGAGGGTGAGAAGAGTAGTGTCTATTTCGGAGAATCAGTTTGGATTCATGCCGGGACGGTCGACTACCGAAGGTATTCATCTTGTTCGGAGATTAGTGGAGAAATATAGGGAAAGAAAGAAGGACCTTCATATGGTATTCATTGATCTCGAAAAAACCTATGACAAGGTTCCAAGGGATGTCTTGGGGAGGTGTTTAGAGATGAAAGGTGTCCCTATGGCATATATTAGAGCGATAAAGGATATGTATGACGGAGCCAAAACTCGGGTAAGAGCGGTAGGAGGAGACTCTAAGTATTTTCCTGTTGAGATGGGACTTCATCAAGGATCTGTGTTGAGCCCTTTCCTGTTTTCCTTGGTGATAGATGAGTTGACGCGACTAGTGTTGCGAGGGATGAAGCAGACATTGACGTGAGGCTTGCCACTCATCCTACCCCCAAAAGGGAAAACTTTAAGTATCTGGGGTCCATCATCCAGAGTAGTGGCGAGTGGGGTGGAGTGTTGGCTAATAAAAAATGCACATGTTCAGAAGATGCATGTCACAGAGATGAGGATGTTGAGGTGGATGTGTGGTCACACTAGGAGTGATAAGATTAGGAATGAAACCATTCGGGAGAAGCTAGAGGTGGCCCCGGTGGCTGATAAGATGAGGGAAGCGAGACTGCGATGGTTTGGACATGTACAAAGAAGGAGTACCGATGCTTCTCTTAAGAGGTGCGAGAGGTTGGTTCTGGGAGCTACACGGAGGGGCAGAGGTAGACCGAAGAAGTATTGGATGGAGGTGATCAGACAAGACATGGCGAAACTTGATCTCACTGATGACATGACGTTAAATAGAAAGCATTGGAGGTCGCGAATTAGAGTAGCAGGCTAATTGGTTGGTAGGTTAGGTGGATGTCTGGCCTTGGGATATAGTGGGGTAGCAAGAGTAGTCATGTTGTATATCATGTTTGTCATTATCTTTCGTATGTGTGTTAAATTTATCGTATTTACATACTGTGCTTTTCGTTTTTAGTCGCCCTTTCTATTCCCTTCCTTTCCTTTTTGTCATATTTAGTTTATTCTGCTTATGGGTTTTTGAGACGAGGGTCCTCAGGAAACATCCTCTCTACTTATATGAGGTAGTGGTAAGGTCTGCGTACATTCTATCCTCCCCAGACCCCACTTGTGGGATTCCACTGGGTATGTTGTTGTTGTTGTTGTTGATACAGTACCATATAGTCAAATCAAACAACAAATTATCATTAAGCAGTAGCAACCCATGCAGTCTATCTAATCATTGTACAGTACTGTACTGTACACTACCGTACCATACCATACCATACCATACCAAGTACCATATATTATGAAACCATGGCAAACCACCATCCAAACAGAGGGTAAAATAATAAGTTTAAAAACAACTTTTGAGGCGTCTTTTGTGTTAAAAACCATAGGAAAAATCCGTATGGGCTTATACCCAAAGCGGACAATACCTTAACAGTTAAGTTGGACCAGGATCGTTACTTGGATGACTGCTGTTTGGGGATTCTTTAGGGACCGATTCACTTTACGTAGATTGACTGGACACACTGAAAACTAAAAGTAATTAATTGTTAGATATTAATGGACCATCTTCAATAAATTATTTCATAGTCCTGCTCTTCAATTTCAGTCCTTTTTATCATACTCAGCCTTAAGCGTTACCTAGTAGTAGGCTGCAAAAAGTACCATTTTATTGGGACATACTTTATCATGCAGAGTGAACAGTGAAGTTGGAACATTTTGACTGGCCTGTTTCCCTTATTTTTAAATCTGAAATTTCCTGCTATCTGCATGAGAGACTTTTTGCGTTATAAAAAATTTGTGTGTAGCATCAACTCACAGGTAGTAGGCATAGGAGCCTTTTACATTATGGTAAATCTTTCACGTTTCTGCGTTCTAAAGCTTTTGATAGTGCAGTGCAGGAATAGGGGTTCTTAATGCTGCTAGGAAGACAATGGCAAGAATGCTAGGGAATACTGAAATTGCTTTCGAAAGTGCAAGGAGCCAGTTCTGGGTGGTTGATGCCAACGTAAGCATCTCCTCATATGTTCCTTTTTGACTCAAAACTTTCTGTTAAGCTTCAATTGAGCAATATAACATTTTTTTGTTATTTTTTCTTCCTTGTTTAAATGACATACTAGTTTTTTTCTTATTGCCGGGTTACAACCTGTTCATAATTATCTTAAAGAATATTTACCTTTTCCTTTATCCTGTTTTCCTCATCTTCTTTTTTTACCAATATTAGAAATGATAGTTCACTTTGTTGTTCTTTTGAAGTGCATTTAACTTTTGAAAATGTTGTCAACCATTGAAAAGGTTATAGCAGAAACTATTGCTTGTATTTTTTGTTATAAAAGTCCCATCCACTGCAGTGTTAAAACTAGTGCCTAGGTCTTGAAGGCAGGTGCAGCACTTGGTGGATGCTTTTGCTTAGTATAGGTGGTGCTTCAGTGCTGGCATACAGACACCAAGCTTCTTTGAGATGTCTTATCACCCATAAGCTCTATCTTGAGAGATGATTTTATTAAACAATGAATACTGTCAACAAAGGGACATATTTTGTTAGCGAAGGTAATGAATGAACTTGCTACTGACTATAAATCAAAATTATGAAGTTACTACTCCCTTTGTAGTCTTAGTTTGACTAGGCACGGAATTTAGGAAAGTAAATGAGACTTTCAAATCCTGTGGTCTTTGAATTAATGATGTGTATAATGTACCAAAATGCTCTTTGAATATGCAATCTTAGCATGCCATGTGAGATGTTAGAATTAAATGGTCACAAAACATAGAATATGTCAATGTTTTAAAACAGACTAAAATAGAAAGTAAGAAACAATGAGAGTATAAGAAAACTAGCATTTATCCTCTATTATGAACTTAAGATTTCATCTTTGTGTTTGAATCAGAAGTTTAAAATGATTTTGGGCGTGTTTATATTATTTTACTTAATATATTTCACTCAATGGTACTTTTTTTCAATCCAAATATACATATAGTTGTTTCATGTATTTATGACAACTTTTTTTGAATCATCAAATAATTTCCATTTGTTTCTTTATTAATGTCGTGTTCACTAATGGTCGGGCTTGAATTATGCCTTACGCTTAAACCTTATCAATCCTTGGTGCCTTTCTATGCACACCTTTGCCAATGTTGATCCAAAGCCTAATGCATATAGATTTAAGTGAGAGCATAAGCCTGTGAACGAGTAAAAAATTGTGGTTTGGGTATGTCACACCCCGAGCATATACCCTAGGCGTTGCCGGCTTGGGAAACTATTGTTGGTCCTAAGTGAACCCTTGACTTGGCTAACTCAACGAAAGACTCAAAGCAAAACAAATGCTAACTCAAGTGGGCTTCTCAATCCTCAAGAATTAATATGGATAATAGATTTGAAATAATCAACTCATAAGATGCACAATGCCATAAACTCAATAACAAGATGATAGTTTTCGAAACAAATTCACAAAGAAACGTTTGACTCTACTCTAACTCTGACTGACTCAGCCTATGAAGTCTCTATCTACTCGCGGGAAGGTACCAGGATAGGCCCATGGCTCTCTCAAAAGAACTACTAAATAGGAAGAGTAAATATGAAACAAAAGATCCCTTCGAAGCAACGAGGTCTCACCAAAAGTTGGGATGAACTGGATCTTCAATGAAGCACCTGTGAGGATTTCTAGCACCTGTATCTGCATCAGAAGACGATGCAGCATGGAAAGACATCAGTGCGTGGAATTCACAGTATGTAAAATAGTTAAAAGGAAATATATACAATGACACGAAACTCAACTCAAAATAAAGCATGCAAATTTAAGAATATATGACGCCTCCAGACTTAAATAAATGCAATCTTAGTAAAATAATATCATTTACTCTTGGAGAGTTTCTCTAACCGACAACTATCACCTATGAGCTAGTGATGATACAACGATTGCACTATCGTTGCAACAGCTGCCCCATACCTTGGCGGGACGATCACCTCAATGGATCCAAAATAAAAGTCCTTTTGGGACAAGTGAGGAGTTGCCGGAACCAATGGCACGATCCTATCCTACATTGGCTACATAGTTTATGGGATTTGAGTTGGCTCTACTCTTACCCAAATTGATGCTCAATACTACTCCCAAAATCAAATTATTATGCTCATATAACTCAAGTGCGTAATTTACTCAAAAATCATCTCATTTCGTCTCATTAGACTTTAACTCAAAAAGTTCAAACTCATCTCATCTGATGATTCTCATCTCATAATGCTCTTTATGAAAACATACTTTTAGAGTTACTCGTATCTCTTCAAAACTCTTTTTTCAAAACCCCATTTAAACTCAATGCTCATACTTATTTAAACTCAATAAAATATGCATAGAATCAATTTGAAAATCATACTTTATTCAATGCATGAAAACCATCCTAGTTAACTCAAATTAGATGCATAATAAAGCAATGATCATCAACTCGACTGATGTTCGGTATCTCAATGCATAATTATATAAAACTCAATAAAATAAAGGACTAACTCATTCAGAGTTCAAAGGAACTAGTGTTAAAACTCAATTCAAACTCATAGGAGAAAGAAATTTAGATATTGGGTGAGTGGACGAACTCAATCCAATGCTATGAATTGCTTTACATACATGGAAAATTTAGATTCTTGAAGAACTTTGAGAACTCAATGAACGCTCTTGGAAACTTCGCTTTTTTCCTCTCCAATCTTGCTCTCAAATAATTTAAGTGTTAATAAGAGTATTTGTACATTGGGTACTGCTAAGGGGATTATTTTAGTCCCAAAACGTCAAGGATTGATTGGGGAAGGGTGGGAAAAGGCGAAAACACCCCTTATTAAAAGCTACCGGATCGATCCACGAAAGGCATCTATGGCCCGTAGATGCTTCTACGAGTCCTGGAAGACACCTCTTGGAAGCTGACTGGAATTGGGGTCTCTGAACTTGGTTCTATGGACGCCCCTTTACGGGTCATAGACCCTTCGACCGGTCATCCTACATGTTTGTAGGAAAAGTACTGAGACTTGGTTTTCAGGACTTTACGGGTCATGAATCGGTCTATAGATCGTAGACCCAGCTTGTGGATGGGGTACTAAGATCTCAAGGCTTGGATCTATAAAAGCCCATCAAGGCCTGTCCTGTTCAATTGTGGGAAAAGTACTGAGACTATGTTCTCAATAGTTGGGAACTACGGGACCTTTCCACGGTCCATAGAAAGTTCCACGGGTCGTGACCCGTTTCGTAGAATAGACTGGAACGTGCCATTGCAGGACCTCAATTCCATGAACTCCATCTACGGTCTATAAATGATTTTACGAGTTGTAGATGTCAAATTTCTGCAGAAACCAGATTTCTTCCTGGGCTTTCTGGGCTATCTGAGTTAGATTGTTTTGAGGGTGTGACAGGGTATTGCATAGAAAGATGGGAAAGAAAGTACACTAAAAGCAAGAGTAAGGAGTATGAGGTAGAAATTTGACAGACTAGTGAGTAATTATTGGGTTATATATGATCCGTATATTTAATATCAGCCTCTTTTGGGAATAATTATAAGGGTCAACACAACAAGCAAGGTCCTGAAAACTTTTGACATGAGCAGTTCTCAATTTAGACTTTGGTTGTTGTTAAATGCATTTAATGTGTTTCTTTCCATTCTCTAGCTTAGATTGTCGAAGTAGCCTGATACAATGGCTACAGTATGATGATATTGTAAATGTTTGTTTGGACTTCTTTTGCTTTTCTACATTCCTATGTGGATATGAAACTATTTGGGGAAGTGAAATGTATTAGGTGGGTTTAACTATGGCATAATTATTGATGGGTGTTTTACAATGTATTTAGGGATTAATCACTGAGGCACGTGAAAATGTTGATCCTGATGCTCGCCCATTTGCCAGAAAGATCAAAGAGATTGAACGTCAAGGACTAAATGAAGGTGCAACTCTTGCAGAAGTGGTAATTAACCTTTATCCTTTAATGAGTGAAAACTGATATTCTCATTTTTTTTTATCAAAACGGAGCTTTATGGTCTGTCACTCTGTCTCATCTTAGTGTTGGACTCGAAGATCTCTTAATTTCTTGATTACTTGCTGTAAATATAGGTTACGTAAATTTATATGAAAGGAATGTTCACATGACGACTTTTTCATTCATCAGATAAACATTTGAGATCTAAAGGAAATTTTGACCGAGGAAAAAGTAAGAAATTGCAGTTGAGTTCAAATGCAACTAATTATGTTAGTGGGAAAATAGAAACTAATTGGACAGATGAGTGTAAATAATATGATGATTGCTCAACTCTGATAAGGCCAGCCAAGATATATTGGATCTTTAGATTTGACAGTTTACCTGAATTGTGGTGCTGTGAACTTACTTGTTGCAACATGAACAACAGAACATGGATTTTGATGCAATAAAATCTTCCATAAACTAAAAGTAAGAAAGCATTCTACAAAATACAGCAAATGTGGGTAATCGTGAGGTTGTGACTTAGTTTTGAATCACATTGCCAATCAACTGTTTTCTGAACTCGTATGGCTTGTCTTTTCCATTATGAGAAGCCATAGCAGAGCTGAAGAAAGAAAGTTAGGTACTAAATGGAGAGTATAGAGATAGAAGCGTATATACCAAGAAATGCATTTATTCATGAGTGAAATATACTGTATGTTCTTTGCCATGTACTGTTAGTATGACACAAATTACAATGTATTGATTTCAATCAGGTACAAAAAGTGAAGCCAGATGTACTTCTTGGTTTATCTGCTTGTGGAGGCTTGTTTTCAAAAGAGGTATAGCATATAGAAATTGATAACTTGAATATCTTTTAGCTACATAAACATACATTTCCTTTTATTTGTTGCTGACAAGAACAGAAAACCTTGCGTAATAAATTTTTGTGAGATTTAAGACAGCATTCTAATATTGATAAGTACCAACATGCTTCTCCAAATTCACTTATCTTGTTTGTCCAAATTTACTTAACAAAATTGCACCTTAACATTGTTTATAACTTTTTTATGATCATCAAACACTCCGTGTATCTCTAGCTGAAATCTACCTCTCTGTTTCTTGGCTGATAATTGGAAACTAGAAAACAGAGAATTTTTCTTGTCTTGTCATACAATGTGAAATCTCCATGCTTCTTCCCACTAATGAATATGTCAGTTCTGGAATTGTCTACCAACATTGATTTCATGGGGTTTGAATTTTTGTATTAGTGCTACAGTGAAATTCATTGCAGCAGATTTGCATCTGCATGCTAACATATAAAGAACAGGACAAGGCCAGTTTAAGGATTCTCATTTTCCATTTCAGATTAATAGCTTCCTTCACTATCTGCTTGAAAAGTTCAACATAGAAACAACTGTAGCACAATGTTTCCCTCCCATATCTTTCTAAGTATTAGTGGCCGCTTAAAAGATGTGGGAAGACATTCAAGTTGGCTTGTAGATTGGCATCCGTACACTAGAGAAAATGAGAACTGCTTTAACCATTACTTACAAAGGGGAAAAAAAGAGAATGGTATATACTAATTGAAAACATACAAGGTTTTGAGAAATTGTGAATATTTCAGGTACTGGAAGCCCTTAAGGATTCAACTTCAACCCGGCCTGCAATTTTTCCAATGTCAAACCCAACGAGAAATGGTATATACTAACTGAGAGCATATAAGGTTTTGAGGTTGATAACATTCTCATTCACTGTTTTCTTCATTAATAGCTGAATGCACCCCTGAGGAAGCATTTTCTATTCTTGGTGACAACATTATTTTTGCAAGTGGAAGCCCATTCAAGGATGTGGATCTTGGTATGTCTAGTAATAATTAGTTCTAAAAGCTTGGATCATTCTTTTGGGTTCCTCTGTCTTGATAGATTTTTCATACTTTCTATTTTTGGTTAGTAACATTTGGAGTGCTGGTTTGCATGCAAGTCCTATACATAATAGCAATGACAAAATAGTAAGAGTGTGTAATCTGTAATAGCCCGTTGTTCCATTTTATGTGATTATTTTTGACTGGGTGGGTAGTTTATAAACAAAGACCTTTGACATATAAGCTAAACATATGCAAAATATGAAAATTTCCCCAACTACCAACAGTTTAAATGACAGTTGGCAAGTGTTCCACGTAACACTTATTCTTTCTCCTAAAAAAAAGTAGCTTTTTATCTTGTGGGTTCCAACAAGTCATAAGGGGAGGGTATTTCAAGCTTAAATCATTTCAAGTATAGAAAAGGTGCCCATCTTTTTGGACATACTAATAATGAAATAGTCGACATAATATAGAAAGAGGGAGTTGTGATCGCGTATAAAAAATATTCATGCTACTATGTTATCTGTCCTGCATATAATTATATGATTAATTCTATTTATTTGTGAGTTTAATATTTTTGAAGTTGATCTGATATCTTGTTTATAGCACATACTACTTTAGTTTAGTCATGCCTAATTAATGAAAAAATATTTTATAACTGCATAGGATTTCAATATATATGTTCTCTAAGTCTTTGAAATCTAAGCATGCTTATGCCAAGGCTAAATTGGAGTATAACCAAGTGTTGTCATAACATTGTTCAACATTTAAGACAGGGACTTCCTGAACTTGAGTTGAGAGATACAATAAAATTGCAATATATTTGGAAAACTAATCCTCTACGATTAGCTTGATCTTAGCGTAGGGTTTCGGTGTGGTGTCTCTCTTATTCTCTTTCTCATATGAGAAAAATGCTAATAGGATAGGGTAAATGTTGCAGTCCACTTTTCTGATATGTATTTTGCTGCAGTTTACTTGTAAAAAGAACTACTTTGTGAATCAGTATTGATTTGGTTGCACAAAATGGAATGCCATAAAATGCTCTCAGACACATTTCCCAATGCCACTCTCTCTCCTACTTACTAGGAGAGAGAGTCCCTTTCTTTCCGGTGGTCGCTGGGATCTTCCCAGCCCCCACCACCCTCTTCATCTCTTTCTCAGCTAACTCCTTACGAGGTAGCTTTCTTTCTATACATAAGTCTGATAAGTGTTAGGGGAAGACGGAGGGTAGTTTTGATAATCCCGGAATTTAATTTCAACTCTGGGTGGGTAGAGGTTGCAGATAAGATGGCCAGATTTATAAGTTCTCACAAGCTGGACAGTAACCCAGAGATGTTTAGAACCACTGAGGAGAATATATTTTATGCCGAGATGGTCAGACGTTCGAATGAGTGGACGAAGAGAAGTAGGAATGCAATTACCAGGGCAAGATTTAACAAGGGATCCATGGAATGGATAATAAGAGTTCTAAGGGAAGCTTTTCATACAAAAGGTAATTTGTACGCAGGTGGAGGAAGATAGATGATATAGAAGAAATCTACTGTGCCCGGAATTATAATAAGTGTGTAAGATACATAAGTCTGATAAGTGTTAGGGGAAGACGGAGGGTAGTTTTGATAATCTCGGAATTTAATTTCAACTCTGGGTTGGTAGAGGTTGTAGATAAGGTGGCCAGATTTATAAGTTCTCACAAGCTGGACAGTAACCCAGAGATGTTTAGAACCACTGAGGAGAATATATCTTATGCCGAGATGGTCAGACGTTCGAAGTGGGAGAACAGAGCAGGGAAGGGACTTAAAGTTGATGGTTTGAAAGAAGAATTCATTAGCATTAAAGACCCTCTATGTAAGTTTAATGAAGTCCTCAAGAGAAGTTTGGTGGGGGAATTTAGAGGGGAGGCGACATTGTCTGACATAGGAGATGGTCTCAAAACACTTGGAAACAAGCTTATGGCCTGAGTGTCTATGAGATGGACAACAATTTCTTCCTGCTTGAGTGCAATTCCATGCAACAAGCAGAGAAAATTATGGAAGGGAGCTGGGAATGGAATTGGTGGGACCCGTTGGCTACCACCATAGAGGAGTCTGAGAAAATCGACTCGACATGGGTCAAAATTGTAGGTCTACCGCTGCATCTTTGGTCGCAAACCATATTCAAAGCCATCGGCGATCGATGTGGTGGATGGATCGAAACCGAGGAGGAAACCACTCTCAGGAACCATCTCAAATGGGCGAGAATTAAGGTACACGGTGACTGCCACAATATTCTGAGGGAGATCGCCATTGAAAATGGGGGTTTTCTTTTCAAGTTGCAGCTATGGATCGAATCGCCGGCGAGAGTCGTTGTCGGAGAAAGGGACTCTTCTCGTACCTCTGCACAGAAGATCTGTGACAAAGATTCGCTGGTCAAAGATGGTCCTTTTGAAAAGTTTTTCTTAATGGAGACCTCTCATAGGAAGCGTGAGATCCCACGTGATTTGGCAGGAACTAGTGGAAGGAGAGAGTGGGCCAAGGGAGATGGGTCTAATTCAAAAGACCCAAGCCCTAATTTGGGCCAAGGCCCAAAGGCAATAGAAAAAGAGGCTACTGGACTTAAATCTGATTTCATTAAAGGAACATGTGACCCTCACGTGTCTTCTTTTAATGGACTTGATGAAGTTAAAACTATTGCGGAGAATTTTATTTTGGCACTTAAAAATTGGGAACTGAAAAGTAAGGAGACAACAACCAAAATCGATGAAGATGCCAAAGAAGGGGAACCTTTTCTCCAACAGGTTCAGTCGAAAATCAGCGATAGTCAGGAGCAACAAGAGATAGAAACGACAACTCCCACAGTTACTTAATCTATTGCTAGAGAAAAGGAATTGCAAATTCAACAAAATCTTCAACCCGACCCAGTAGATTTTGAAGTTATGGTAACTGAGGCTCCAAGTTGGGTGAATGCCCATATTCTGGAGCTAAGCAACACCTACGGGGTAGCTTTTGATAAGACCAGTAGATTCTGAAGTTATGGAAATTGAGGCTCCAAGTTGGGTGAACTCCCATATTTTGGAGTTAAGCAATACCTACAGGGTAGCTTTTGAGGGTTTTGAAAAAGAAACTTTGGAACTCCTGATGAGAATCAACGAGCGGAAATCGGAGGCTGCCCTACAGCCACTAATGAGGAGAATGGTTGCAAAGACCCTCATTTACACTTGGAGGCTGCCCTACAGCCACTAATGAGGAGAATGGTTACAAAGACCATTCACGGAGACAGAGGTGCTGCAAGTTATTCAGAGTTGTGATGGGGACAAAGCTCCTGTTCTTGATGGTTTCTCTATGCAATTCTACAAAGTTTGCTGGGAAACCTTGAATGAAGATTTGATGCAGACTATTCATAACTTTTACCAAAGGGGAATTTTTGAAAAGGCTTTCAATGCCACTTTTGTGGCATTAATCCCAAAGAAGCCAGGGGCTGTTGAAATTAAGGACTTTAGACCTATTGGTTTGATTGGAGGGGTCTACAAGATCATTTCTAAGCTCCTAACTGAAAGGTTGAAGTCAGTAATTGGGAAGCTGGTGGATGAGCATCAAATGGCTTTTTTGCAAGGAAGACAAATTCTGGATGCCTCCCTGCTGTGGCTAATGAACTGGTAGACTCAAGGAATAAGCAGAAGAAACCAGGGATTTTATGCAAGCTGAATATTGCAAAAGCCTATGATCATGTCAATTGGAAATTCCTTCTTAAAATTCTAAGGGACATGGGATTTGGTAGTAAATGGATTAAGTGGATTAGCTTCTGTATATCAAGTGTAAGATTCTCCCTAATAATTAATGGCAACACAGAAGGTTTTTTTCAATCCTGCAGGGGACTCAGACTAGGTGATCCTCTGTCACCTTTTCTGTTTCTTCTGGTTATGGGGGGTTTAAACCATATGCTCAGGACAGCAAAGTCTAACAGATGGGTGAGAGGTTTCAGTGCATAAAGAGGCAGAGGGGAGGATCCTGAAGTGTCTCATTTGTTTTATGCAGATGATGCACTAATCTTTTGTGATGCAGAAAGAACCTGAGCAAGCAGAATATCTCACTTTTGCAAAAGTGGCTTTGGAGATTCTGTATAGAAGAAAGGGCTATCTGGAGAAGATACATTGAGGGGAAATATGGTCTACTTTCTCGGTGGACTACTATGGAAGTTCAGGGCACTTTTGGATGCAATGTTTGGAAAACCATAAGGAGATTATGGGACAGTTTCAACAAGAACATTACAATCAGTGTAGGCAATGGTTTGAAGACTGATATTTGGAATGAGATATGGTCTGGTGAAGACAGTCTTAGAGTTTCCTTCCCTCAACTATATACTATAAATCTGCAAAAAGAGGCTAGTGTTGCTCAAGTCTGGAGTCCACAAGGCTGGGATTTGATCTTTAGAAGAGCTCTTAATGATTGGGAGATTGGGGAATTTGCTAGGTTACTGGAAACACTTCACTCACACCCAGGCTTATCTATGAGACCTGATGGAGTGAGATGGATAATCCAAGCCAAAGGGATGTTCACAGTCAAATCCTGCTATTGGAATCTCAATTATATGGAGTCTGTACATGAGAGGTGGCCTTGGAAACTAAATTGGAAAACTAAAAGTCCACCAAAGGTTGCTTGTTTTGCTTGGTTGGTTTGTAAAAAGGCTTGCTTAACTCAAGAAGTGTTACAGAAAAAGGGGTGGCAGATATGCTCAAGGTGTCATCTGTGAACAGGATGCTGAAGTCAATGATCATCTATTCCTACATTTCAAAATAGCTAGAAATCTATGGAGCATGTTCGTGGCTATGCTGGGAGTGAACTGGGTGATGCCTGCTACAACAAAGGAACACTACTAAGTAGCTGGAGAGGGATTGGGTGCAGAAAAAAAGTAGACCTTTGGTGGAAAACCATCCCTGCTTGCATCTTGTGGACTCTCTGGAAAGAAAGGAACTCAAGATGTTTTGAGGGCCACAAATCAAGCTTACAAAGAATCAAGATGAATTGTTTAAGTCTTCTGTTTTTTTTGGTGTAAAGGTAGTTTGATAGGCGAGAATATAGATTTGGTAGATCTCATAGGAAACTTGTAATGTATCCCTTGGGGTGAGATGTAAGTTTCCATTCATCATTTTTTGGGATGATGAATGCTTTGAAATGAAATTAGTTACCTTTCTCTCAAAAAAAAAAAAAAAGAATTACTTTGTGTAACGTTTAGATCATTTCTTCTTACTTTTTGACAAGAAAAAAAAAAGAATCATGGTCTCCATATCATGTATGGCTAACCAAAAAATAGAAAGAAAAATCCGGAAAACTTGATTTTGGTATACATAAAGGCATACAGGATAAATTGATATTTGATGATAATATATAGATCCATATTTAGGCTAACAATGTTTTATCTGCATATGAATTTTGCAGGAAATGGTCATGTTGGACACTGCAACCAAGCAAACAACATGTTCCTTTTTCCTGGGTTAGACTCCAAATGTCCCAAGTTTTAGATAACTTGTCTAGGCTTTTCTATATACTCTTTGCTGTTGACTTTCTTTCCTCCTAATAATATTTTCCGTACATGCTTCAGAATAGGACTTGGTACTCTTCTGTCTGGATCTAGAATTGTTTCAGATGGCATGTTACAGGCTGCAGCTGAGCGGTACCTTCCCTCTTTTGATGCTTTAGAAAAGTTTCGAAGTCTATTGATCTATAGCACATGTGTAGCTTCTAGTTCTGTTTTCTAACTACAGTGATGATTTTACAGCTTGGCTTCATATATGACAGAGGAGGAGGTTCTCAAGGGGATTATATATCCTTCTATATCCAGGTAATGCTTTAGGAGTATTGGGGAACTTTATGTTACAGGTTTACAGGAAGACAACCTGCTTACTCGGAAAAAAAGAGATTTGTGTGGGGTTAGGGGTGGCTTCTTTGATCTACTAAGTGGAAATGTGAGACTAGTAAAAGAAATTGTTGAGTTTAAGTCGAACAAAAAATGGGATGAACTTTTATTAGAAAAATTATATATAATGTTAGTCAATGTGGTTATTTCTTTGTTCAACTAAAAACTTTTAAAAGACAAAATTCATGGGATTTATGCCATCACCTTGGGCTTATACAGTGGTCTTACATCTCGTCTGTAGTGGACAAAATGCCTCAGGCCCTCGCCTTTTATCAAACTGTTGGAACATAAGTTGTGGAATGTCATTTATATTACAAAAAAGATGCGTGAGCGCGAATCTACTCATATGTTTTGCTCCTGCTGTTTGTATTTCTATCTCAACCAGTTCCTAGCAGCAAAATTAAACATTTCCTGCAGGGAATTCTCAGATAAATTCATATGTCATATTTAATGCTGTCTGAAAATAGATAAGGAATATAAATTTTCTCAGTTTGACTCAGAATTTGCTTTCAATGTAACGTACAGAAATAGAATTTACAAAAAAATATGAAAATTCAATTTCTGAGACAATGCACCTGAATTTCTTTAGTTAGAGACCAATAAGAAACTTCTCTCAAGTTGGGACCAGCTCTGAAGGTCTGGTAAATCCCCAGTGAACCCTCGTGATATAAGTAAATGTGTCATACAAAGCTCCAGATTTCCTCAATCTTCTTAAATCTAGTTCTCTGCGTCTTTAGAATCATTTTACATTTTTGAAATGCCACAAAGATGTAATTGTTCTATACGCTTCAGATTTACATTGTCGCTAACATAGTGAATGATCTATTTGCATCACAGCATACGTGATATAACAAAAGAGGTAGCTGCAGCTGTCGTGAAAGAAGCTATAGAAGAGGATCTGGCAGAAGGATACCGAGAAATGGACAGCCGAGAGTTACGGAAACTTGATGAGGTATTTTTACTTTATGGATCTTTTTATGTACTAGTTACCTTTGAGATACAAAGGAGTTCCAATAACTGTGTCTTTGCACCGGTGACTTTTTTGGACTATGTAATTAGTTAAACCCGGTTATTGGATGAGCTAACCAATAGCATATAGGATGAAATATTTGCTATTTGCATTTGTTATAATTGATGGAACTAAGCAAGAGAGTCGACTAAATTTGTGCCCACTGGAGGCATAAAGGATTTTGTAATAAGCTAGAATCAAGACAGAATATATTGCAACTTAAGCTCCCATAAGAATGAAGGCCTATGAAGAATGAATGTGAAACGAGATTGTGGTGCATAAATTCAGGCAATGGGACAGCTAAGTTCATTTTTCCTGTTGCTGTGACAATGATAGATGGAGATTTAACATGCAAAATTAAAATTGGATTGTCATGACCTGATTTGCCTTCCATGATGGTACTTAAACCATACCTGTAAGGCCAACCCGCTAGTCATGCAACTCCTAAATATTACCCAAAATGGCATAATTAAGTTTGAAAGCAGGAAATCAGCATAAGGACGTAAGTTTAAAACCAATGCTGTGTGGAAATGTCTAACCCCCAAAGACTGGTGTCACATTTCATAATGTCTAATGGTAATATAATCGGAGTCAAATTACAAATACTGTCTGAAGGAAAACAATAATGAAACAAGATAGGTGAGTACTCCAAGATGCTGTGGAATAGGCCTAACAGCTCTCCACTATAGTCTCTAAGTACTATTGGACCCGCTTCTGAGCTCCGATGGTAATAGAGTCAGAATCTGCAACCAAAAGTGCAATAAATGGAGCATGAGTACGCAAACTCTTACCCCTAAGTATCACCGGCTGCCCCAACAAGGTAATGAGGAGAGTTTGTCTAAAAGTACCCACTTAAATAACCTGCAATAATAGTATAATCTGAACAGCAGTAGAGCACATAACATCATAATAAGTATCCATGAGTATAACGTCTTAATATATGCACAGATGTAGCATACTAAGATATGCACAGATACATGAGTTGGAAATCACGGATGTATGATAAAGATTGGACCTTTACTCAACACTGTTGCTCCCAGTGCAATAATCCTGTGTGTACGCTGTGTTGCTGCCCAAGTGATGCAGCACAATAATCCTGCCTGTACACGCTTCAGGGACAGCTCACGTGCTATATCATAACCCACACGGACAATTCATGTGTCATAGTCACATTTAAGTGTGAAATCAAGTGTGCATTTAGTATCGTACAATGCATGACTAACAACTAAACATGTAATGGTCTCTAACATGGTGAATGGCACTTATGGGGTGTCAGTTTGGAGAACAATAAGAAACTTGTGGGATGATCTCATGGATGGAATATTGTTTTCAGAAGGCATTTAAATGATTGGGAGATTGGGAGAGTGGCTGAGCTACTACAAGTTCTGAATGACTTCAATGGGTTATCGGTAGAAAAGGATTCTATCAGATGGAAACACTCTAGAGATGGAAGCCTTTCCGTTAACAAGCTATATATTAAGGAGGTGAAGGAGTATCCAGGTTACCAGCTCGACCCCTGGAAACAGATTTGGAGGAACAAGGTGCGAACGAAGATAAGGTGTTTCTCTTGGTTGGTTGCCAGAAGAGCATGCTCCATACATGAGAAATTGAAAAGGAGAGGTTTCCATACCGTCTCTTGGTGCTCTCTCTGCAATGTTGCTGAGAAAACCAACAACCATCTATTCCTCCATTGTAGAGTGACAACACAATTGTGGAACCTTTTTCTGGGGCTAACTAAGACAGAATGGATTATGCCTGAGCATACAGCAGATCTGCTTAGTTGCTGGATCAGTAGACGGGGGAGAAAATGTAAGAAAACATGGTGGAGTATAATACCATCATGCATTTGGTGGTCTATTTGGAAAGAAAGAAATAGCTGATGCTTTCAAAACCAGGCTAATTCAATTGAGAAGGTCAAGTGGAACTGCTTGACTACTTTTTATTTTTGGTGTAAAGAAGAAGGGATAGAAGAAGCTGCACAAATTTTAGATTTTATAGGCTCTATGTAATCTATTAGCTTTTTTGTTGTTTTTTTTGTTTTTTCTCTTGTTGGAACCAGTTTTAGGAGGTCTGCAGCATATCCTTAATGCTGAGGAATACAACATTGCCTTTCTCAAAAAAAAAACAAAAAAAAAAGATATAGTGCTTAAAGTAGTCATGATACAGAAAAGCATGTATGACAACAATATCTTATATCCCGTATAACAATCATAACCCCGGTACCTCATATCTACTCATCATCTTACATATACGGCACTTATATACACATAGTATACATAGAACAATATAAATTTGGAGAAATTTCCTCACTGAAGTCAAAGTCTTATATTACCTCGATC